>BJBW01012815.1:0-61245 GCA_004320125.1 Scolopax mira | reverse complement strand
GGGCCGTTCAGATACAGTGCTAAGGGACATGGTGTAGGGATGACTTTGTAGAGTTGGGTAGATGGTTGGACTCAATGATCCCAAGCATCTCTTCCAACCTAGACAATTCTATGATTCTATGATTCTACTCAACACTGAAGGAAATAACATTCATACTCAATTCAGTGACTTGAGACTAACGTCATCCCTGCATTTATTTGTCTTTAATAAGCAATTTTAGTTTTAACTTTTAATGGCATCATGTGGCATGCATTCACTAACCAACACTGTCCTCATCTTTCTTGTGACAGGTTACACCAACTCTTGAAGACATGCTGCTTTATTTTTTCATGAAGCATTTCTAAATAGAAGCAGCAAAGTTTTGCCATGGCACTCCATATTTTAATATTTTATTTTATTTTAAAAGTCCTTTATTTATTTTAAATATTTATATTTATGAATTATTAATTTTAGAAGTCCTTTAATAAGTCACTGAAACACATTTTTCATTAGTTACTTAATACATAGTCTCATTTCTAAACCATCTTAAATGCAGAAAAATCAGATTTGTCAAAATGAGGAATGTTTTCAGATTTAGATGTTTTCCTTCTGAAAAGAAAAGAGCAAACTAACTTTAATGTCACTCTTTGGGTTGGATTTGGTCATTCCCTGATCAATCAATAGCACACAAAGCTACAAGCTTTTTGCAAAAATCTTTCTTAATTTTCACTAAAACAAAAATAAATGTTTTTACATCTGTATGACTATATATGAAGACTCAAAACTTTTTTTGCAGGACATGAAAACTATTTTCCAAATGGAGATAACCAAAGAAATATCTATAACAATTCTACACAAAAATGACAACTGATTTGTTGGCAGCAAAAGTAACCATAAACACCTCTGGGTCAAATTTTGTCTATTTGACGGTTAAAAGAAACTCTGGCTAAAGGAGAAATACCAGACATTTTAGCTTCAGTAAGATCACATTCTCTCTCATAAGGAAGTAAGGAAAAGGAAGCCTAGGAAAAAGTACTTTAGGTGGAGTACAAAACTCACTGAAAAACAGTAAGCCTGACTATCAGCTGTCCACAAATCAAACTGCAAAGTCCTGAATTGTATACTATTTGATATTTTCATTTGCAATTTGGAAAACAGCATAAGACTACCTTAGTCCAATCTGGAAATAATATTAAGCAGGTTAAAGAATTTACTCTGTAAAGAAGAAAAGGTTGCAAGTACTTGTGAGAAAAGAACTATAATTTAAGCTCTTGAACAATTGGAGTAACGATTTGAAACAAATGGGGTGAAATTCAATAATGATGCTTGCCTTGTACTAAGTGTTAATTAAGAATAATTCATTATATAAGTACTAGATTGAAAACTGAATAGGCTGACGGTCTGAACTAGGAACAAATCGGGAGCTAACAGCAAATCTCATACTGTTGCAAAAAAAAGCAAATACTTTGCTAGGATGTATAAATAGGAAAGTTGTATCTTAAACAAGTAGACTGATCCTTTCACTTCCATTCAGTTCCAGTAAAATCTCACCTGGTATAAAACCCAGTAATCGGCACGAAACATTAAGAAAGCCATGGATCAACTAAGAGAGTTTAACAAATAAGCTGAGTACACAGGAAGACTGAGAGAGGAAGCCAGGAGAGGGAAGAAGGAATAATTGCAGGGGAAATTTTGGGTTAAGTTAGATAATAGGAAAATATTTCAAATGGAAATGAGTGGAAAATACTGGAGATATTGCCTGAAGTGGAACATGGGATATCTTTTTCAGATTTTTTTTTAACAGTCTATGCAAATACCTGTCAAGTACACTACAGGTATAATCAGTTTAGTCTTTGCACATGAGAATGAAATAGATTGTTTCTGTTTCTCCCTTTCCTATCTTCTGTGCTTTACTGTGGGGTTTTTTCAAGTTTTGCTTTTATTAACTGATCCATCAGTATGCTTTATCTCACTGACTTATGAAAACTTATACCTGCTTTGTGCTGCAAAACACCAGAAATGTAAAATTTACTTTCCACTATCCTGTTTTATTCCAATTCTTCCAGTGTTTTGAAGTCACAATTTATACCTCCTATAACACACTATCCTATCCTTCACCAACTAGAAAAAGACCTGTTCAAAGAGAAACATTTTAAAGATATATATTCACAAAACTATTTTTTTTATAATAAAGTATTTCTTTGAAGAGAGATGCTAGTGTTTTTGTTCAAAGTAACAGCCCAGAAAGATGGCTAATTGGATCAGGAGTTCCCAGCAATTTCTGAAGCCATTATTCCCAATGGTTATGAAGTCAAACAACTCCACTGTTTCAAAACACATCCCCACTGCTAACAGTGAAAATGAAAATTTTAAAGCTGTTGTTCCCTTTTCTGAAAGCCAGGAAGAAATGATATCTTACTCTAACTAATACAAGAAGATACTCTTTGGCACCACTTACACAGAAAAACTCAAAAAAAAAAAAAAAGGCAAAAGAAAAAAGGCAGTACGAATACTTGGTAAACCAAAATCATTATGATCTTTCTGGTAGAAGAAAGATCACATGAGATCATGTGCTTACCTCTCCCACAAAAAAAACCTGCACTTAAACAACTCTCCCACCACACACAACACATTACTTTCATTCTAGAAACAATGACCATGAAAAATTATCATTAATCTTAAAAGAAAAACTCCAATAGAAGAGGAAAAAAATTGTAGCATAGAAGTATGATGTACTGGTATTATCTAGATAAGAAGACCATCCAGAAAGAACAGAATGGTCTTATACCAAGCATTAAAAGTCTTAAAGGATCAGAATTGGTTTATCTACTAAATTGAAGAGTTATTTTATGTTAAAAAGTAAGAATAGCAATAAATCTTTAATGAAAGTATTGTATTTCTTGTGAAGCTGTTCTGCTGTTTTCACAAGCAATAATAAAGTTAAATTCTTGCTATCAGTTGCAAAATTAACTGATATATGTCTAAGGAGGAATAACAGATATCTTCAGAAATGATAAATATTGCCATATAGCCACAAGCAACTTTTTCAAGTTCTGAGTAACTGGAAAAACAGAGGAAAAAATACATAGGATTAGGCTAATTTTCTGTAAAAGTTTCCAAATAAACCTAATACATTCACATAAAAATCTTGAAACTGATAACCTTTAATGATCAAAGATATAAATGGCACTTTATATGAAATTAATAAATTAGACTATGGAACTACAAAGGAAAACTAACAATTGAGTGTGATGTAACTGTGTGAGTAGGCGTGACATTGAGAATGGAAACCAGGCATTACCTCAGGGGAATATGCAAAGTTGTTGGTAAAGGAAGTACCAAACTACAGTATGAAGCAGCAAGCTCTAAAGAAAACATTTCACATATACAATATAGATTTTAAACCTACTTACTGCTTCAGAATGGTGTGATGCTAGGATTTTGTACAGCTTCAAAATAAAATTAAATTCACAGAATAAAAATCTAGTACAGCTTTACAGAAGAATCACCTTCATGTCAGGTAGTCTTAAATTTCAAATCAGAAAGTCTCAGAGTATGTGTAAAGTATTGCTATATGTTTGCACTCTGTTACTCATCTCCCAGCATCTTCTATTGAAGGCAGAATGCTGAGCTGGATAGACCTTTAAACTATCACAGTATGTCCTTTTTAATGTAAATTACTGTAGTAATAACATTTTATAATATTATGTAACTACTTCCCATGCTGGGATCTGAAAAACTCTGGAGGTGGAACTAATCTATAGCGATATTAACGCCTATAGTCCTGTTTCAGTAGCTTAAATCTGGTACTGAATAATAGAAACACTTACAGAAGAAATATGTAGCAATAATCTTTTCTCTAAGTGCTGACATTAGAACCAGGACAAGGTTTAAAATGATGGTACTGAAGTACACAATAAAGGGCCTAAGAAAGATGAAAGGAAATTTGCCTTTGAATATTTTTGAAAAAGACTATAATGTTTTTCCTAAAATGTATTCAGGATTAACAGAATGCTAATGTATCTACCATGTGAGACTACATTTATCTTAACAAGGTAACCAAGAATTTTTTTATTAGACTTGTAGGCAGATTGCAGTCTCTACTTCGGGCTCATTGAAACTGATAACTATTCTTTCAAGAACTCCTAAAATATGACAGATCAATTTTAACACCACTGACAGTTCACAATAATTCTAAGCAGAAAAGTTCAAGCACCACCACATGGGGTAATGACAGAAAAACAGATACACTGGGGACATGTCTCATTTACTCCCATCTGTTGCAGAAGGTTTTTACCCTGAGGCACGAACATTTACCTTCCTGCTCCTAATACAATTTTCAATCATCTTTCATTATCTATAAAGTTCTGTTTTATTTTCACTGATTCCTATACCAAATAATATCTTAAATTGACAAATTTATTCGGTCTTTATGTATCACATACAGTGTTACGTAAGTCTCCATTTTGTTCCTTTTCAACAGAAAATGTCCATTTTTAAAGAGAACTAGTTTTAACATCAATGAATAGTACTAAAAGCCTCTAGATTATAATGTCACTTGTGACACTTATTTTTATCATAGCGTTTCACTTATAGATCACTATGATTTAAAATGCAGTAAATCACAGCAACTCATTACAGCACACCTGGCTTCTATGCTGGTTTCAGAATGAATACTGTAAACCTAGCATCATCTTATTTAACAAAAAAAAAAAAAAAAAAGAAAAAGAAAAAGAGTTATATGCTGTTCTCAATGAAACTTATTGTTTGATATTTAAAATCTTTTCAATCTTCATAGCCTCAAATATGTTTTCTCCTCACAAAATATCTGAACTTGCATTAATAAATCCACAGCTATAGCATACTCAGTCTACAGATTTGGTATGCACTGCAATGTAGCGTTAATTACACAGATAATCAGAAAGCTGATTTGTTCCAATTAACATACAAACAAGGTGAAGTTCCCTGTTTAGCTGGAAGTAGATTAGCTCTCCCGGCATTTCAAAGTGTATTGCAAGAAAGGAAATAGAATTTCTTCTTAAATATTTACCCAATTATTCCTATTAAGGTCATCCAGGCTTTTGAGACTCAGCATATATGTATATAAACATCTACATTTCTATATATAAACATAAATGTCCACTCATACATACATGTAATGCATATATGTCTACACAGAAATTTATACACAATAATATGCATCCCTAAGAATTAGGGGGCTTTGGTTTATTTAAAAGACTTTTTTAACAGTTTTCCACATAGGAACACTTTGAATCTTTTCAATATATCTCTCCAAGGACTACCTTTCTTCATACTTTTATTTCCATGAAGCTGCATAATGCCAGCCACTATAGAACAAAATTGTACAAAGCAAGTATTTTTATAGTACTCTAGTGTCTAAACAGTTACATTAAACATGGTGTTTAATGACATTTCTCCACTGCATATGAACTTAAAACTCACAAAAATAATTATTTTCTCTTTTCTGTCAAATCAAATCCTGATATGATTTCGGTTTTTTCAGCTATAGAGATATAGATATGATGCAATTATTACACTGGGCTATTCAGGTTGACTAAGAAAGGCAAGTAGGACAGAAAAACCTACTTATTGGACTTTATTTTTACATATTTTGTTGCATTCTTATGTTCTGTTATGCAAAACATGAAATATAACACAGAAGAATGCCTATGAACCCTCCCAATTTATATTTCAGGAAACAATTTCCAAGACTTATGCACTCAAGAGCAATGTTCTCTCATAATATTTGATGGAAGGCAGACTTACGGTGCTCATGATGTCAGTTCATTAAATAGTCCCTTCCCCTTCTCGAATGCAGCTTTTTATCAAGCATGCAAAAAGCAAGGTTTGTTCCTTGGGAAAAGCCTGTTCTATAGTGATTTTAACTGAAAGAAATCTTAACGAAATGGCATAAGAGTCTTCCCTTTTATCCTTCAAAGATAAAAAATATTCTTTAGCTCTTGTTTCTTAGTTGTCTCTAAGAACTATCAAATTGAGAAGTAAGAACTAATGGACTCCATAATTACCTCTCCTAAAAACTGAAGAAGGGAGAGAGAAAAAGAAAAATTCATGAAAACAGGGGAAAGAAAAAAGCATGCTTTTTAATTGCTATACTAGAAATAACCTTAAGAACAAGCTTTAAGTTCAGTTTTAAAACAAACAAGAATTTTAGTAAATTCCCATATAGTTTTGTGAAGATATGTTATCTCTCCTTCCTCATCCTTTTTACTGCAGATGCCGTGTTTACAACAAAGTGAATAAAAACCATAAAACCCAAAACTTTCCTACTTGAGAGAAAAAATCTTGAGAGATGCTACTACACCTAACACTGTCAGGCAAACCTACATTGGCATTGGATTAGCACTTATGTTTTCACTTCAGTAGAATTTCCATTCTCAGCAGATTTTCCAGTAAAGTGAAGATGTATCTACTCTGAAGGCAGCTCTTACATCTCAGACTTAGGTTGATTGTTCAGATATCATTCAATTTACCAGCTGTCATATTCTCTAACAATTTTATATTAAATATAGAATTATCTACTCTCTTTAAGATCTTCCTGGGATGCATTCAAGAAAAAACCCTATTTCCCAAATCGTAATTTACTTTTTTCACCATGACGAGAATCATAAATAATAAGGAAGAGACATACAGCTTCTCAGGTGGCAATTTAATTCACTAATTTGCAAAATTTTCTTCTGTTTAGTAAGTACAGGTTTTGAATTATGGCATTCCAGTCCTCTGGTGACTTTGTAGGGGTTTTCCTGACTCTTATTTTTTCATACTATTAGTAGTTACTCTGAGAGGTAAATGTTGTAAAGGAACGTGAAGATAAGGAATGGTAGGAGATAAACTGAAAATTTAATAACTCGAATAATTCATGTTTCCTCCCTTGTCATTACTATTGCCCATATAATGCCTTAAATGCACACTGAATCTTGTATTTTGTGTATAATTAAGGTCTTAGTAGAAAAGGGAGAGTTGCATTTCGCAGTTTTATAGTGTTTGGTCTCAAGTTACAACATTGCTTTCCATTTTATGATCAATAAGACATATTACAATCCTGTCCTCCCAGAACATATGCCAAGCTGCTTTTAGAACATATTTATTTTTTAGTAGCAGTAAGGGCAGAAGATGTGGAGATAATAAACTCCTTGCTAATGTTCTCTCTAAGCTATTGAGATCTTAATTCTTGCAAGAGAAGAGTCTTGATGAATGACAGTTACCTTCAACTTTAGATGGAAGTAATAAAGATGTGTATTTAAAACCTTTTTGCACAACAGTAGCTTAGACTTGGCTCACTATCACATTTCACTTTAAGCAGCTTAAGTATCAAAGGAAAGAATGAGAAATGTGGCCTGGATAGATCTTCATTTATTTACCAGGAATGGATCACCCAACAGACTAGTTTGAGCTAAAAGGAGCTCCATGGTCAAGAAATATTGCAAGTCAAGGCTAATTCTTTATTCAAAGGAGAGTGTTTGGATTATAAAATGCAGACACATAAATGTTAAGCAAAAAATGGTAATTGCTTTCTGATCTAGGCTGTAGCAAGAATAAAAGAACTAATCCTCTTAAAATTAGTGATACTAAGCAAGTAACAAAAAAAACCGCATACAAAATTGAGGATATTTGGGACTTTCAGTTGGGTCACATAAATATTTACTATACTTTGACTGACGTTTTTCCTTATGACACTTCTAACTGTTCCCCTGAAAAAACATGTTTAAATGCTTCATTTAAGGCTCACACATGATTAAAATCTCAGAATTGATCTTGTTTGGAGGTTCTATCAGGGGAGCGCAGCTACCGAATACCCTTGACTGATGAACAGTGTGTCTCTATTGTGGAAGGTTGACCTCTGCAACCGAGTGCACAGCTTTGGAAGGGACACCAGGGATCCAGGTGATCAATGGGGTGACAGCTGTCACAGCCAGATTGCTCTCACATCCAAGATCATCAGAGCAGACACATCTTATACAAGATCATCAGATCCTCTCTGCCCCATTTAGCAGAAAGAACAGTGTAATGGCAGACACCAGCCCCTTTTACGGAAGTAAAAGACAAAAGGTAAGATGAAAATGAAGGCCAAAAAAAAGAGGATTTGCAGAGATAATAAGGCAGGACATCTGTGGAGCAGAACAGTATAAGATCACACAGTTCAGAATTTTTATTATGCAGAGGTATAAGATCAAAACCATTAATTTTATAATTTGACAAAAACTTTCTCTTTTTTTAAAAATTATTGTAACTTTAGCAATGCTCGTGTATGTAGTTTTGTGAGAAAAATGGAAACAGAAGCAAAATACTAGGGCATGATCATGTGCATACACTAAACTATTTCTGTTGTCCTCTGGCAAAGGGAACATAGAACTCATGAACCAAAAAAAGCTATATACAAGTCAATATAGCCAGGTAGTATCTGTAACTTCCTACACAGTATATATATTGTGCCTTCTCATTCCAATCTTGCATTTCTCTGAAAGCAAAAATGTACAATTAAGTGAAATTGTAAGATAGAACTGTAATGCAGATAAATGTCCCCTGTCAGTAACCACAAAATTCATCTTCACTTGTGACCCAGAGCCAAATCTGCAATGAGGTCTGCACAAATGAAGATATTAGCCTACTGAATTATCTGTCCTATTAGCATGATTTAATAGAATTTAATATTATTTTCTGAGAATGGCAATATTGTCATTAAATTGTTCTTCTTGGGTGGAAATTTTGGGGAGCCTTTAGAAATAAATAATTGTAAAAAAACTACTGTACAATTACTGATACCTATGGGACAACTCATTAAAAAACCATGCTCATTTTAATATTCTTATTTATTATATACTCTTAGGCAACTATAACAACACTTTCAATAATTGGCTCCTTGAACTGCATCATCAGTAGAAGTTCCATTTGGAGTGAGACATTTGCGGGTTTTTTGCCCAATAGTGTCCACTAGGTCCTAAATCTGAGCTTTATGGTTCAGATTCACTCTATTCATCTTTCGATATTATAACTCAAGTACAAGTTTAATGCAAAATAAGATGCTTTTTAACATTCATATGCTCCCCAATGAGATCCCACAGGCCAGAACAAGGCTAGCCATGCCTCAACATCTATGTGTTACTAGAGTCTGCAATAAAGAGAACAGACACTGGTGTTGAGGAATATATACATGCAGTATTTATGATGAGCCACAACACTGGCCAGGTAGCAAGCCATTCTCTCTGCAAATTATCATTTATACACACAGGACTCAGGTAACACCCAGCAAAGCAGACTGCTTGCGACTGTAAGACAGAACATAATACATTGCAAATACACCTACTTACTGTAGGGTACGTTACTTTAGCTGGGGAATCTCCCTGAGTTAATCATAAGATCAGACCCAAACTATGAGTTGACAGCTAGAAATCTATTTCTGTTGGGTGTAGGGGTATAGACTGACTTCTCAATCTTTTCAGCAGAATTAATCAACGCATTAGAAAATACCTAGTATAATTTGCTTCTATCCAGATAAAATGAGAAAAGCAATGGTATATTCAAAGCATATGCAAGATAGAGAATATGCCCAAATAAGACTTATGGAAAATTATATGCAAATAGAATATCCATAATGCAGAGAGGTCAGAAATCACTCAAAAAAAAAATGACATTAGACAAAATCTTTTAAATATGTGGCTTATGAGTCATTATTCTGGAGTTCTTCCCTGTTCATCACCAGACTGCCCTTTCTTGGTGTTAACTACCCATCCAAAATTAACACTGAAAGACACAATGAAGTTAGGGTCAAGAAGCAAAAGGGAGAAATCATGCAAGGAAATAGAAGTAATAATTACTAGTGCCTGAGCAGTTTATCTGATATGAATGCCAAAACTGCTTAGGTCAGTCTTAAATGGAACAGGTCATTTTGTCTAACCTTACTCAAGCAATCATGAGGCCCCAAACTAACCTTGCAAATAGGGCAACATTAATAATCTGGAACCTTCTTCCACATTGCCTTCCTAAATGGTAATAGAGTAAGGCAATATAATAATTATTCTTAAAATTCTCAAAAGCTAGCTCTCAAGCACACCACAATGCTTTCTTCATGAGATCATTAACGGAAAGAAGAAAGTTCACCAAACTTCATCTTTTATGCCTAATTAGAAACTATAAGAACACAGAAAATATTTCATGAACACTGCTAGTCAAAAGATGCTGATCTTGGACCACAGAAACACAAGGAAAGGATATGCATATTGATAGGCAATAACTTCTCCACCAGAAAATACTTTCAGTGGCAAGTTTTCACAATATTTCTATGAACAACAATTTTAGAAGTCCAGAAAAGGGAGTATTAGGAGGAAGAGTATAGTAAAAGAATTATTTCACCTTTTTGACAATCTTTCCACACAGTTTTTCGATTCTTCTCATAATGGTTATTCAGCCAGATGAGGATGGTTCGTTCATATGGGGAATATATATTACTGGACAAAGGTTCTGATTTTATTATTGGCATTTTCTGCGTGCTTTCCAAGTTGAACTTATCAGTACTGTTACGTGAAGAAACACGTGGAAGAACAAACACCTGAAATTAGAAAAAGTGTCTTTAAGCATGAACTGTATAAAGAACAATCTCAAGTAGATTGATAAAAACCCATTCAAATTCAAAAGCTTTCCTAATTTAGAAAAGGCTTAAAAGATTACGCATTAGCATAAATGTGTAACACAAAAGAGAACAGATTTGCTGATGTTTTAGGGAGTTCCTTTGCTTCCTTAAACAAAATGCAAACTGAAGCTTCCAAATGGTCTTGGGAGTCTGGAGAGGTCCCAGTTGACTGGAAGTTGGCAAATGTTGTCCCAGTTTTCAAAAAGGGTAAGAAGAAAGACCCTGGTATTTACAAGTCTGTCAGTCTCAATTCAGTGTCTGGTGAAATTATGGAGAAAGATATTCTGGGAGTTATTGAAAAACACTTAAGACACAACGCAGTCCTTGATCATAGGCAGGACGGGCTCATGAGGCAAAAGTCCTGCTTAATCGACTTAGTTTCCTTTTATGACAAGGTCACCAATTTAGTTGGCCAAGTGAAGCCGGTAGATCACACACAGAATCTTCATGGTTGGAAAGAACCTCTGAGATCACCAAGTCCAACCATACACACACAAAATACCACCACAATATTGGCCATTAGGGCATTCGCTGAAGTGCCATATCTACACACTTCTTAAATACCTCCAGGGATGGTCACTCAACCACCTCCCTGGGCAGGCTGTTCCAGTGCCTGACCACTCTTTCAGTAAAGTAATTCTTCCTAATATCTAATCTAAACCTCCCCTGCCACAACTTTAGGCAATTTCCTCTAGTCCTCTCATTGTTCCCTTGGGAGAAGAGGCCAACATCCACCTCTCTACAACCTCCTTTCAGGTAGTTGTAGAGGACAATGAGGTCTCCCCTCAGCCTCCTCTTCTTCAAGCTAAACATGCCCAGATCCCTCACCCTCTCCTCATAAGACTTGTTTTCTCTAGACCCCTCACCATCTTGGTAGCTCTCCTCTGACACACTCCAGCACTTCAATGTCCTTCTTGTAGTGAGGGGCCCAGAACTGAACACAGTACTCAATATGAGGCCTTACCAGTGCAGAGTACAAAGGTATTATCACTTCCCTGTGGGTGGGTTTGGTTTGGATTTTAACAAAGCTTTTGATGCAAACAAAGCTTCTTCTGGGAAAGGTGTCCAGCATACAGCTAGACTAGTCCATCATGGGTGAACAATTGGCTGATGGGTCGAGCTCAAAGAGTTATAGTCAATAAGATAACAGGCTGGCAGCCAGTCACTAGAGAGGTTCCCCGGGGCTCTATTTTAGGGCCAGTGCTTTTTAAAGTTTGTATATACAATCTGGATACAGGAATTGAATCTTAAGTTACATTTGCTGATGACAGTAAATTAGGAGGAGCTGTGGACTCCCTCAAGGGTAGAGAGGCCTTGTAGTGAGATCTAGATAGACTAGAGAGCTGAGCAATCACCAACTGAAATTGAAATTTATGAAATGTATGAAATTTAACAAGAGCAAGTGACAGATTCTGCACCTGTGATAAGGTGCTCCTACTTATACATACAAATTTGGGGATGAAAGGCTGAAGAGCAGCCCCACAGAAAGAGATCTGATGATTTGGATTGCTAACAAGTTAAAAACTAGTCAGCAGTGTGCACTGGCAGCCAAAAGGGCCAGTGTTCTGGGCTGCATCAAGCACAGCATAACTACCTGGTTGAGGGAGGTGATTGTCCCACTCTGCACTGCTGTGGCCCCAGCTTGAGCACCGTGTGCTGTTTTGGGCACATCAATATATGAAGCACATCAAACTATTAGAGTGTGTCCAGAGGAGGGCAACCAGGATGGTGAAAGGCCAGATTTAGGAGCAGTGGCTGAGGTCACTTGGTTTGTTCAGCTTAGAGAAGAGAAGCCTGAGGGGTGACTTCGTCCAGTCTACAATTTCCTCAAGGAGGGCAGCAGAGGGGGAAAGTTTAATTTTGTCTCTCTTTTGACCAGCAATAGGACACAAGGAAAAGGAATGAAGTGACTTCAGGAGAAGTTCAGATTGGGCATTAGGAAAAGATTCTTCAATGCAAGGATCCCCAGGGCAGTGGTCAATGCACCAAGCTGTCAGAGTTCAAGGAGCATCTGGAAGATGCTCTTAGTCATATGGTTTAGTTTTAAGCAGTCCTGTGAGGAGCAGGGAGTTAAGACTTTAAAATCCTTATTGCTGATATGGACATGGAATGGAGTGCACCCTCAGCAAGTTTGCTGACACCAAACTGTGTGGTGCAGTCCACACGCTGAAGAGAAGGGATTCCGTCCAGAGGGACCTGGACAGGCTTGAAAGGTGGGCCCATGCCAACCTCATGAAGTCCAACAAGGTCAAGTGCAAGGTCCTGTACATGCCTTGGGGAAATTCCAAGCACAAATACATTCTGGGTGGAGAATGGCTTGAGAGCAGCATTGAGAGGAAGGACTTGGAGGTGTTTGTTGATGAGAAGCTCAACACGACCCAGCAATGTGACTCACAGCCCAGAAAGCCAAACCATATCCTGGGATGCATCAAAAGAAGCATGACCAGTAGGTCGACCTGAACCATTGCTGCCTCAAAAACAATATTTAACCATATCAACATTTTTAGAAGATTAAAAAAGGCCACAGATTTAGGTAACTACTAACTATACATCTTCAAGTTTTTTTCCATATCCTATCTTATATTTCACTTTCCATTTTAAGCCTTTCAAAGCACTTTTCAAAGAAAGGTTTCCCTCATGAAAATATAACTAATAAAAGTCTAGCTTTCTCCCTGCATCTGCTCATCTTCTTCCTAACCACAGATATATTGGGTGAATCATTCTGCTACCCCACAATAAACAACTGCACATCCATACATACAAAAACAAAAGAAAAAAAACCACACGAAACAAAAACACCCACAAACTTTTCCCTCTAAGCCAAAAGTTCAATGAGGACACTCATATTCTCCACAGCAATGACCAAATTTTTTGTTCTTATGAAGAACATGTGAGAATCAAACTATCAGCTGCTTGATTTCATGTCCTATAATCTTATATTTGAATCTCACACTATTGACAACTGGCTTTGGGGTTTGTTAACAGTCTAGCCCCTCTCTAATAACATTGAGAAAATATGCAAAGAAAATATTTTGCTTAAATTAATTAGGCAATGTTTTCATATTACCTAATCACACTAAATAAATTACAAGATTTACTTGATTTTGGTAAACAAATATTATTTCTTCATTGGGTCAATATATTAAGTTTAATCAAAATCTTATCAGGCCCCTTTTCTAACAATACAAAAAATAAAGTTGGTACACTACAGAAATGATTAAAATTTCATTTTTTATTTTTGGTTTGAAGATGTCTAAACTGTTACTGTAAGAAGTACCAGAAATTTTCTTAAGTGTCAAAATTCAGTTATTGATAATTTGATCAAAACAGAATTTAACTTCTTTTTTATTCTTCAGGAAAAAAAAATATCCAAACTAAACCAAAACAGTGCACACATATACTATTAATTTGGTGTTTTTTCTGCTCTGTGCTACTCTGTCATGTAGCTATGAATAATTTATCAAATTGAAAGAATAACAGTGACTTGCTGTCTGGTCACGATGACTGCATTTTTCCACATCCCATTTCTCATGTGTAAATACTTTTCTCATGTTTACATACAGTTTGTTGTCTGCTCCTCTCTCAACTACTTTTCTCATTTTATTATAGATGAACTCTACATCTTTGTTACATACCTTCTTTTACATTAAACATTATTTTTGTCATTCTTTACTATGCTTTTTCAGTAAATAATCACATAATCACACAATAGGCAAAGTTGGAATGCACCTCTAGGGATTGTCTAGGCCAAACCTCCTGGTTAAAGCAGAATCAGCTGGAGTGGGTTGCCAGGATCATGTTCAGTTGGGTTTTGGATATCTCCAAGGATGGAAACTCCATAATCCCTCTGGTCAGGCTGACCACTCTTATGGTAAAAAAAGTCTCTTATGTTTAAATGGAATTTCCCATTTTCTAGTCTGTGCCTACTGCCTCTCACCATGTCACTGGGTACTACAGATAAGAGTCTGGCAGTGTCATCCTTACAGTTTCTCCACAGGTATTTACACACATTGATAAGATCCCCTTTGAACCTTCTCTTCTGGCTGAACAGTCACAGCTCTCCAAGTTTCTCCCTGTATGACAGATGCTCTAGTCTCTTAAATTATCTTTGGGACCCTTCACTGGAGTCTGTCTTATACTGGGACACCCAGCTAATATTTTTCTTATTTATTTTCCAACCCTATGAATAGAAATATATAATTATTTATTTTTAGTTATACAAATGTTACTGATCATTGGTGAGGACACCAGATTTACTCTGGAAACATGATTCAGACATCCAAAGTTTTTGTCTAACAACAGTAAAAATAAAATTGAATAAAATGCTATAAATCCCTACTGACCAGGTTTGTTGTACCTTAAAAGGAATAGGCATTCAAATTCCATTTGAATTTAAGAAAATAAATACCATGGTTAAGTAAGTGTCTAGTCAACTACATAGTTCCAGTGAAAAGTGTTTCTAACCGGGTAACAAAAAAGTATGGCAGAGTTTTCTTTATTTGTAATAAGATTTCTACAAGATTTAATTCTGCAAAGTGATATAACATTTCCTAATTGAAACATAGTAATACACTGATAAAAATTCAGAACTAAGAAAAATAAATGTTCTAACTCACTTAGAGTAAGAATGCTCGCTGTTAGGGAGAAAAATACTTAAAAGTATTTAAAGATCCAATGTTGGTTTTTTTCAAAATGGAACATAACACAGATCATTTTCAAAACAAAGGTTTTTTTGCCATCAGTTCTTCAGAATTTAAGTAGTAAACGTATCTACAATTTACCTTATATATCTGCAGTAGCACATCTGTCCATGCTCGTTTGCTCATTGTCTCAAATACGCTGTCCTCCAGAATGAATAGGTGGTTTTCACTAAGTGCATTTGAGTTTTTCACATCTGCTTTTCCCAACTCATTATTTTGACCCTTCAGATAAAGGAATGGGATTAATTTCCAATATGTATTTCAGCAGTTTCCATAGGAAATTCACAAGAGCACAATAACAAATCAATGGCATAAATGACTGAGAAGATCTTCTACAGAGCAATAGTGATCAGCATTAGAACCATTTACCCTTTGCTGCTACCTCAGGTAGAAAAACAATATAGAATTGACAGGAGTTGAAAGCAACAATAGGGCAGAGAGGCAACACAAAGGATATTTTTTTTTTAAATGGTAAAATCAGTAGAAAGCAGTAAAATTAATTCTGGTTTGAGAAAACAAATCTGTTGGAAATATCTGCTGGTATCACCAGCACTGGAAGGAACTGAAGAGCAAAAAACAGGGGAGGAGGGTGTTAGTGTTAGTGTAAGCTTACATTTCCATTCAGTCTCATGCATGGGCTTAGATTTATGCAATTCAAAACATTTACCACAGTAGAACTACTCATTGTCCACAGTGGACTTCCACTAGTCTTCAAAGATTGACACTAAGCACGTGGTCTTTGTTAAGAAAAAAGAACAAAAAAATAAACAAAACAAACACACAGGAAAAAAAAAACAACAAACTTACTCTCAGAGCAGTTTGCACTTGAATCCATTTTTTATAATCATCAGGTTCAAGCAGAAATTCTGGCATAACATAAGGAAGATATGCTCCTTGGCTTCTGAAGTCATAAAGCAGAAAAAGTTAATAGGTTGGCAAGATAATTCTTTTTTAAGAGCAGTTCATTTTTGTCAACTTGTTCAACCTCTGTGTAAGCTCTTCCGAGGTATGAGTACACTTTGTGCTGATTATCCAGTTCTAGTAATTGCTTTAGAGAGCTTCTGTTTATGAAATTCATGTTCAATTCCTATACCTACAACTGAAAAGCACATACAGTCTGTCCTGTCTGCCAGGACAGACTGGCGACAAAACATATAATAACCATTTCTATGTGAAAGCCAAAGGACCAGTGTTACCTAACATTAGTAGAATTAAAACTTGATGATGCTTTTATCTGTCTGCAGGTCTGATATTGGAACTCTTATGGATGTAAGCAAGGGCACTTCAAAACTCTATTAATTGTTAAACTGACCTGATATCTGCTCTCAAGTGACTAATAAATTCAATAGGAAAATTGCAGTAACAAAAGGCAACTTCATTAGACTGAATACCAAAAAAGCTAATTTCCAAGTAAAGAAAGAATATTCTTCAAGTGACACATCTTGCTGGGAAGAGAGGAAAATAATGATGAATTCTTAAGTTTAATTTTCTCAGAGGAGCAGAAAAGTTTCCTGACTTTTGGGTCACAAATATTATCCAGATATGTATCTAGATTTATATTGTTCTTTGTGTTTTTAACATGGTTAATGTGAAGAATAATAATATGAGCTTATCTTGTTATATAACCCATCTCTCCTTCAAATGAAGTGATTGTACTTCTCTGGTACCATACAGTCAAAATTCAATTTACTTTGTACATTAAAAGTCATACATCACAGTTTGAAAATAGGATCATAAAAACTTATTTCTCTTCCCACAGAATTACATTTTGCTCGTAGCAGCACATTTTTTGTCTCCATATTTTATATAGTGACATTATCTTCTCAGCTTACTGAAATTTCATGTTTCATACAATTATGTAGCATGTTTTTTAGCGTCTGTTAGCAGACTGGTTCTAAAATACACAATGTCTGAAATTCCCATTTTCTATATGTCATAAACTCCGTTCCATGAAATCCCTTTAAAACTTCAGTTCTTCCCAAATGATAGAAGAAGGAAGCTATACAACATTCATCTTTTCAGGTGCCCTCTTTTTCTTCCAATGTTTTCACTTGGTATATACAGGATATAGGTGTAATCTACAATTTTCATCCTCAGAAAAGCTATATAACAATGGTACATGTCATCCTAGTAAAAATGGGTTCTAAATAACTGAATATTCTCATAACTGCATATTATTATTGAGGAACAGTATCTTACAAAATATTCCTCCTCGTTTAGGTCAATAGGTCAATATTTAACATGATGTCAGTTATCCAAGGTCAGCATTTTCACACTGTTAGGATGTTTTTCCTCAAGACACAAAGCTTGCAACAAATTAGTTAGTTGTATTGTAAAATACCCAAACTTTCCTATTACTGCTGTGATAATACACCAACAAAATCTATTGAGGGAAAGAAGATAAAACTGATAGTTGGAATGTTGCTTGAAACAGTGAACAACATCCACCTGCTTTAGCAAGTGGAAAATTTGAAAGATCAATTATGCTTTTTTTTAAACCATGCTGACCAGACAGTCATGGCTGGGAGGGGAGTAAGCTGAGGACTGTGTTTCTATTCTGTGTGCTCTCCCAGGTTTCTTCAGGAGAGAATTCACACTTTCCACAAATCACAATGAACATGCAGGAATAGCAGATCACAGACAAATTACTCACATCTAGGCTGGCTCTAGATATCTTACCTTATTGAACTTAGCCTTGACCAATTGGCTGCTTCTCCAGTTCTGAATATGTCAGTGAGTTAACAGAAAAAAAAATGAAGTGGTTCTAACTGAAGGACTTTATTAAAATTTAGCTATTAAATAGTTTTCCAAATTACCCAAGAAACCACCTTAGAAACACATAAGTATTTCTTTACAATTGCTGTTACGCTTAGCAAAAGGGGTTAGGATCCAAAGTATCATAATTTTAAAGTAGGCAACTAATATCATGTATGTTAATTTCAAGACACCTAGATACATGGAAAATCTCAATGGGAAGATGACATAAGAAGCATGATAGAATTGCTTAGGAGGCACCTTTCAGATCATCTAGTCCAACCATCAACCTAACACTGACAAAAACCATCACTAAACTGTATCTCTACGTCTGTAGCTCTACGTCTACCCATCTTTTAAATACCACCAGGGATGGCAATTCAACCACTTCCCTGGGCAGCCTGTTCCAATGCTTAATAACCCTTTAACCCATCAGGCCCCACCAGGAGAGAGTTTTGACCTTATCTAGGCATGCTCCAGTAATAACCCATGAAAACACTTAAGGAAAATTCTGTGAATGGATATTTTGATTGAAGCTCCTGAACTTTGTTAGGGGTAGTTTCAAGTATAAGGTATATAAAAGGACAGAAACCTGGCTTCCTCCTTGCCAGAAAATGCCAGAATATAAACAAAATAAGGTATATTGGATGACCTTTCTGGTACAACCTTCATGTAAATGGATTAATGAAGTTCTTTGATTTCTACCTCTCTGTCTTGAAGAAATAGTTCCACTTGTGGTGTACTTGTTGATGGCACTGGACTGAGTATCATTATGCTTTCAGACCTTAAGGTCTGCAGCTACTGGCCCTTCTGTTACATAAGAAGCAGTGTGCCTTGGTCTTATTATGAGTTCAGATACAGCTATACCACTGTTACTCTCAGATGAAAAGAGCATGTAAATGAACAGTATGTAAATGACAGGTTTTAAATTACTTTCCAGTCTCTTAAAAACTAGGTGATGATGCTAAAAAGATGCAGAGATGTTGTCTTTCAGGACTTGTGATGTTCTCTAAGGATCTCATGACATTAGACTTTCTCTGAAGTTAATATTCTTCACTATTTCACAGCAGGAACAGCCAAGAAGGATGAAGAATTTATTAACCTTTTTTGATTTGCACCATCTTTGACAGTTGCTCCCTATTATGTTCCTTTAAGATAAGATTATCAATGAAGATAGCTAAGAACTAAATCTGTTCAGCAGCAGTGCTTCCATTTCTTGGCATATTATTAATATGAAAGACTAACAGATTACAAAGTTAATCTATAAAATTTTTGCTGAAGTCAGTAATTACAGGACAAAGAGCATTAGTGGAATGCAACGATCGTTACTGACAAACCTGATTTGACTATCTACTGAGTCTGTCTAAAGAATGAGGTTGAAGAGACATCTCAGATTTCCAGTGGAATTTCTTGCTGCATATAACCCTACCAAAGGGCGCCTCAATTGATGTAAACTGCAGAGGATAACCTTGGTAAAAATTAACAATCATGATACATAAATCTTAGAACACAAAAGATTATATATATATAAAAGAAACCCTAAACCTATGACACATAATTCACTTGGAATTATGTTTGAACTATGCTAACAAAAAAAAGGGGAAAGAAATGATGCATGTTTTATCATACAGGTACTTACTTAAGGAAAGCAAGCATTATAGAATGCTGCCAGTGGAGCTGTGACATCTGTTCAACTGGATCAAGGGGCAATGACTTGCTCTGTGCAATACCTGGTAACATCTGTCCACTCAGATGGAATATCATGTCATAAACAGTCTTAGTATCTTTGCCAAGGTTTTGTTTAAAAGCTGTTTCTTGCGAAGAGCTCACCTGGACTTTACACACATCACTAAGAGAGAAAAAAGCATCTGATGTTATTCTTTTGAAAGCACAAAACAAGCTAACATTATATATATCACGATGATAAATTTAATGAACCAAGAACTAAAAACTGCAGCAAGAAGGCTGAAAAGTATGGCACTTTTTCCTTTTTATAGAAATTTCACAATAATGTAAGAACTTTGAACTACATGGAATATTTAATAAGTATATGTGAAATATTCATAAATAACTTTGTGTATGTCACTGCTTTCTGTCAAACACAACATGATTTCTATCATGTTTATAAATGCCTATGTGTTTTGTGTCCCAGGAGGTTGGCTTCATTATTTGGTAGCAAACTAGATAATGGCATTACTTAGTTATCTTAAGACTAATCTTATATTTCCAGAGTGTTTGCAAGACTATTGATTATGAAACTTTCTTTCCCATCTGTTTTTTGATCTCAGAGTATGTGGGAGTAAAAAGACACATTCTAAAAACACATATTTATGACACCAAAAAAGGGACAATTGCTAGAACTGTGTTCATGCTGGGAGGAGAATCAATTTCAGTTAAGAGGGTGACATATAGTTTGAACTGCATATTAAACATGCACTGCATTATGATATATCAGAACATCACAGTTGGAAATATATTTTAGAAAAAGAATAACACCCAAATGACATTTTCATATAAACAGTACAAAGGTGCTACAATTTTAATATACTACTGTGCATTAGAGTGTGATTATGTTCCTCAGATCATATCCAAACTACTTTATATATGTCTGCCTAATAAAAAGTTAATAAGTTAGCTCCAAGTAAAAGTTAATTACCGTCTCAGTGAATATGGTATTGAAATAGGATTTTGTCCCTTAGACCAACCAAAGAGAGTGAACCAATTCTTAACAGCATTTAGTGTTTCACGAAAGAAGATATACTCCTTTTTATCTTCATCAGGAAAAAACGACAATTTAAATTTATTTTCTCTCCCATCACTTTGACTGTCAGTTTCACTCTCATCACTGATCTCTTCATCAGTGACCTCTTCTTCACTCTCACTTTCAAAAGTACTATCCCACCCTGAATGATAAAAAAAAAAATACAGAAAGATTCACTGATTTCACTATTTTTGTCCAGTACAAAACCAGTATTTTGACAAACAATTGTTTTCAGAAAATACAAAACCATCAGATAACCAATGATCAACTTATTTCAGGAGTAAACAAGCTACATGTACACATCTTTGGAATAGAACAAATTATATTCTTGGAATCTCATTTCACTTAAAGAAAAAAATATCCAATAAAAAAAAAATTCCAGGCATAGCTTACAAGAGCACAAACAGTGTTCTTAAGTAAAAAGTCTTACATACATTTCCAGTATGTTAAGCTTTACCAGCTAGTCAATGCTAGTTACCCACCCCAATTCACATAGCATGGGTCAACAACAGATTTGTGTTCAGTTTATCAAGTATTCTGTACGTATGACTAAGCCTACATCCCAATTTAAGCCTTTGGACTTTCCTCCTCTCTGTTAGGTGTTCTCTCTCTTAAATTCTGAGCTGGCCAAAACTTAGACTGTATATTTTAACAACTACTAGTTGTTAACAAATAAACAACAACATTATTGCACAAAAGATAACAACAGAACACTTTTCCTCATGGCATAAATAACTCAGATGATTCCATCATTGAATGTATCTTTTAATATCACTGTGAAGTTTTAATGTTTCTTTAAATTATGCAAAATTAAAGCTAATACCTTGGACAGTGAAGGAAAAAAAATCTTGTTAGGATTCAAACAGAAAAAAACAATACAATACAGAGAAAAGGACTCATCCTTTATAAGTTCATCACACAGTCAGATCTCAGTCAGATTACTTTCCTCATCTTGTCACTGCTACCTTCATCAGAGGTTATTGTCTTTTCAGATCTGAAACTGACTCGGTCTTAGAATTCTTCTTATATCATTCCATTGAAAATGAATCATGATGTTAAAAAAACTACTATTTAATCTGGTTATCTACCCCTATTTGTCTTGGCAATTCATTAGAGAATGATCACACAAACATCAGCAGATCTCCAAGACTGAAATCCTAACATTGATGAAACAGCTGCAGTAACTTCTAACTTCCAATCAGAAAACGAACAACTAATAGGAGAGAGGCATCAACAGCTTCAGATACTAGTCACCTGACAGCCCTGCAGAAGATCTAGTGCTCTTAGTTCATATGTAGCAGCACCTTAACCAAGTCCCTGTATCAGGTTTGAGAGGCAAGTTTTGGTTGTAGGGGGGGCTACAGCTCTGTAGACGCCCAGGCCAGTGAAGGAAAGTAGTAGCAAGTTGTGTCCCTTGAGGGTCCATGCTAGGACTGGTATTGTTTAACATTTTTATCAATGATGCAGACAGAGGGATTAAATGCACCATTAGCAAGTTTGCAGACGACACCAAGCTGTGTGGTGTTGTCAATACACCAGAGGGATGGGATGTCATTCAGAGGGACCTGGAAAGGCTGGAGAGTGGGGCCCAGGTGAACGTCATGAGGTTCAACAAAAGCAAGTGCAGGGTTCTGCACCTGGACCAGAACAATCCTTGGTATCAGTACAGACTAGGGGATGAGGTATTCATCTTCAGCTAGTCCCTGAGGAAATGAACTAGGGGGTGCTGATGGATGAGAAGGTAGACATGAGCAGGCAGTGGGCACTTGCAGCCTAGAAGGCCACTCCCACCCATCCCTGATGGGATGCATCAAAAGAAGTGTTGCTAGCAGATCCAGAGAGGTGATTCTGCCACTTTACTCTGCTATGGTGAGACCTCACCTGGAGTACGTGTGCAAGTCTGGAGCTCTCAATATAAAAAGGACATGGACCTGATGGAGTGGGTCCAGAGGAGGGCCACAAAAATTATGAAGGGGTTGGAGCACCTCTGCTATGAGGACAGGCTGAGGGAGCTGAGATTGTTCAACCTGGAGAAGAGGAAGCTCCAGGGAGACCTACTAACAGCCTTCCAGTACCTGAGGGAGGCCTATAGGAGGCCTGGGAAGAGTCTGTTGACAAAGGCCTGCAGTGACAGGACAAGTTGCAATGGCTTTAAGGTGGGAAAAAGCAGATTTAGATTGGCTATTAGGAATACGTTCTTTACTATGAGGGTGGTGGAAAACTGGAACAAATTGCCCAGGGAGGTGCTTGAGGCCCCTTCCATGGAGATATTCAAGGTGAGGCTTGATGAGGCCCTGGGCAACCTGATCTAGTCAAGGATGTCCCTGCTGACTTTGGGGGGGGTGGACCAGATGACCTTTGGAGATCCTTTCCATCCTGCACCATTCTATGATTTTATGATTCTATGACTTCCAGGGATGGGGTATCCACAACTTCTCTGGCCAACATGTTCCAATGTCTCACCACCCTCACAGTGAAAAATTTCTTCCTGATATCTAATCTAAATCTTCCCTCTTCCAGTTTGAAGCCATTACCACTCTTTTTATCACTACTTTTTAAACTTGTTAAAAGTCACTCTTCAGGTTTCTAGTAGACCCCCTTCAGATACTGGAAGGCTCTGAAGAGACTCTTTGCTCTGCTATATTGATAGGAAAAGGCAGATGGTTTCAGAGAGAAATTTATATTAATTTTTTTCATGCCCAGCTGGTAAGAACTGGCACTTGCAGGTAGAGCTGGTAGCAAGCATTAGCGTACACGACCATACAGACGATTACAAAACATACTAATTTATATTCACCTGCTCTAAATCCATTTCACTATTGCACTGTCAATACCGAACTTTGCCTCTTGTTTCTGGCACAGATTATATTGACAGTCTCAATTCATATTCTTCTGCCGCTGGTACATCTGATGAACAAGCACTGAATAAAATTGTGCTGTTTGTTTACAACTGGTATTTGACCATGGTGAATGTTCCAGACATATATCAGTCACCAGGACCTGATTTTCTTAAGCAAACAGACTCTTTGGAAATCTTAACTAGGAAACCTTCTTAATTCTACTCATTTTACAGGACACACTTGCAAATAGAAGACTAGGGGAATTATCTGGACAGAGTATAACACATTTGTATATCTCCCAGAGTATAACTCAGCTGCAGATAAAAACTACCAATTTTCAAAATGCTTAAATTCTGAAGTGTGGTAGACACTGTCTAGTGTTTCCAAGGATATTTTAACACCTTTTTAGATGCCTCAAGTTTCCAAAAAGTTTAGTCCAGCAAAAGATTTCTCAAAGTACCTTGCCAAGAATTATTACCATCAGATCTCTCATAAAACATAGATGTGATCTGTTCATGTTCTGTCCTTCATGTTGCTCAACCAGGACACAAGAACTGTAGGTTCAACCAGGCACAATCTCCAGGCACTTAAAAACAGTTTGTAGAAAAACTCATGAAACAGCAAACCAGAGATTTGTCTTAGAGCAGGGAAGCTTCCATTCCTTCCTGCTGAACTCTTGCTTCTGAGAAGAAGGGAATGAAGAATTCATCAAGTGGACAGAAAAATAGAGAGGGAATCAGCAGTTGAATAGTTATAAAAGACTCTTGAGTTAAGGTGGTTTTGAGAGCCTGCTCCTGTTCCTAGGACTGTTTGAATTTTTCTGTTAAATTGAAATTAACTGGGGAGCAAGGAAGAGAAATACTGACTAAGACCCAGCATATATTTAGCCAGAAGAATTTTCTCCAATTTACGAGTTAAAGTAGAATCCACACCACAGATAAATAACTGTACTTTTGTGAGATTATCTGACTAAAATAAGTCATTTGTGAATATAGCTGGTGAAATGCACTAAAGATGTCTTGTCAGCATCTAAGGAAGGTAAGGAAAAACACTTAAACTATGTCTGGTTCAAGAACTAAGTTAAATTTTTTAAAGCTTTGTAGGGCAGTGGAGGTTCTTAAGAGTGGTAGAGGTTCATAGGGGTGCAACGGTTTTCAGTGTAAGGTTTATGAACGGATACTACCATATTTAATTTATACAGCCTACTTGCAAATCTAAATCAAGACCCAAATCCAATCACTGCATGAGCAGCTTGCTTGTTCCCTAACTAGAAACCATCATATCCTCCCTCAGTATAGGTTTGGGGCTTTCTAATAATCATAATTTTTTAAATAACAACGAAAACTAATCTGATCTTGTCTAGATTTAATTAATGCTGAAAAACCCACCTCTGAATAGCCATTCCTCTAAAATTGTCCCAGCCCTACCAAAACTCCAGCTCTCTGCACAGTTCTTCTGTGCAGAGAAGACTGCTCTTCTAATGCTCTTGGGAACATTAGAAAATCTCTCCCAAATTGGTCATAGCCTGTGTTTTAAAGGTCATACTCATGATTCTTCTTATTCACTTGAGAGCAATTCTTTTAAAGGGCAGGCTTGGGTGCAGATTTATAATCATGTTCCTATATTGTTGTTGGATGGAAAGCAAGAAAAAATATAAGCAATCCTATAGGAAAGTCAGCTGTCATAAGATTTCCAATCCATAAGACTCAACTGGGTTCCACTAAGACTTTCAGAAAAGGATCCAACCCTTTTTGTCCATGCTGTGAAACTTTAGACATTTATGTCTAAGCACATGAATTTACTTTTATAAAAGTAATATTACATCCCAGAACTGACTTCTTATCTGTCAATCAAGAAGTTATTTTAATAATATTTGAAAATACTAAAGGGCATTTATTTATCCTTTGAAAGAAGTAATTTAGGTCTCAGCAGGTAATTTGAATATGTCACTAGTTTAACTAAGCAAGGATTAGCAAATTAAAATGTAATTAGTGGGTTTTTTTGCATAATTTATCAAAATTATATGCTTTGTGTGAGTGACGGGTGGTAAAATTTTAATACAAAGTGTATTTCAAAAGTTTCTCTGACTTTTTAGGGACTTCAGTGGAAAACTAACTATTTATTTCATTATTTTATTTTAGTGAATTGGGGTCTATCACAAACTCCTGGTTCATGCAGAGGAATTAGACAGTAGTTTATGGTGTTTGTCCAGACTGTAAGACTACTTTTTATTTTGTTTGTCATAAGCTCCACAAGCACTTTATGATCCTATTTAGAAAAGGTTAGAGTTTAATCAGGCTAGACAGTATATAAGACAAACAACAGAAGAAATGCAATTACCATTTTACTAGTGGAAAACTATAGCACAGAGGGATTATGTGTCTTGTTCAAAGTCATGTAACAAAAAACAGGAGATGGAACTGGAATTTCTGGGTCTTAGCAGCTCCTTCACTGCAGTTGATGCTTTTAGAATCACGTCAGACTGGCTTTTTCCCAGTCACTGTAACACATTCAGGTTCATGTTGCATTCAAAATTATGCAAAGAGGTGAACAAGTGCGTGCAGTACTAAGAAGATATACATTTATAATTTTGAATATTAATCCCATGGAATGCCAATATAATGGAGTATAAGATAAATGTTTTGGTAAAACTTACATTAATTGTCTATATTTCGTCACCCTTCATAGAAAGTTCTTCATCTCATAGATGTGTGTCTTCTATTTAATATGCTGACATGAAATACTGTAAAAAGGTGTAACTGTGAGACAGCCTAAAGGAGAAGGTTCCTTGATCCTGTTAGTCATAAGCATTTCTTACTTTGAGTAACAACATAATGCAGGGTACTTCTGCAGAGCCCTCTTAAATCTGACTAATGAACTGCCATGCACATGAACTTGAAGCATTAACAGTATCTACTCACTAGTCAGTTGAGCCACCGGAAAATGAAGGTATACTTGGAATCAGGGTACTTAAAACATCAGAAGTTGAATGCATTGCAAAGTGGTCCAGGGAGGCCTACTTAGCGTATTCAGTTTTTAGTGCACTCTGAAATGTTTATTGTTAACAATAGTGTGTCTACTGAATACTTACAGGGCATCATTTTGAGAGCATGGTGAAGAACACTTGTTACTTCTGCAGCCACAAAGATTGGACAGAATACATGGAGAATCAGTGTGGACTCATGTCTTGAGTAAGAGGCTCAGAAATGTTTGAGTTGTGAGGACAAAAAACCACAATAAAAATAGAAGACTTCAATTATCCTCAGTAACTGTAGAAATGTCACATCACAGTGTGATGGTGAAACTCCACCTTAAGTGCCTTCCTCATGGATCAAGTAGTTAAGGAAACCAAAAGGAAGAAGCTGCTCTTGAGTTGATCCCAGAGAGGAAAAAGGAGCTAATTTAAAATTTTATTATTAAAGAAAATCTCTGTTGCAGTGTGTTTAAAATGTTTAGTTAACAATGCTACTAAGTGAATCAAGAACCAAAGTTTACTACAAGAGCTCTTAGTTACAAAAAGGGTGACTAGTGCATAGGATTGTTAGAAAGGAACGAAGAGCTGAAAGGCTTAAATGTTTGCAGGTGGTGTAGAGATTAAGGACATCATTGTAGGCACTCTAATCAAGCACATGTCAGTCAGAAAGTTTCACAGCAATCAGAAAACATTATAGAAAGACCGGGAAAGGAAAAAAAAAAACCACACAAATAACCAAAACCCACAAAGGCAGTAAGATAGGACAGGTGGACAAAGGAAGCTATTAAAATTTCAACATTCCTTAAGAAAGCTAGGCTTATGTTCAACTAAGAAAAACAGAAAGGGACACAATTATAAATGGGGAAAACATACTAGGCAGGCCAAAACAACTCTAAAAAAGAACTGCTAAAGGCATAAAATGTAAAGTGATTTAGTTGGTTGGGTGTTTTTTTTTCTTTTCAAACACACCCAGAGAAGAACTTTATCCTACTGGCTGGTAGAGTCAAAATGCATTTAAAAATCACACATCATCAAAGAAGCACACATTGTTTGAAAGTATAATACTGATCACAGCTAGTGGATAACTATAAATATGATCACTACTGAGTAACAGGAAACAGCTATGGCAAAGACAGGCATGTGTCAGAAGACACGTGCAGGTCTCTGAAGGTACTTAGAGGCACATTTCTAAAAAGGGGCAATTGCTACTGTTTGTCTCCTTGATGGCCTAAGGCTTTTATTAAATCTCCCGTTAATGATTCTTATAGAAAC
Organism: Scolopax mira; assembly: GCA_004320125.1. NCBI lineage: Eukaryota > Metazoa > Chordata > Aves > Charadriiformes > Scolopacidae > Scolopax > Scolopax mira. The sequence continues at coordinate 33,299 of BJBW01012815.1, read as the reverse complement.
TAAGCTTCTGTAGAACAGGAATACATTTATCTTCTAAATTAGTATGAATAGGTGAAAATATAGAAAGCACAGTTTAGGAATAGATTATCAGTTTTGACAATATAGGGGAAATTACAGCTAAAGTCCCACAGGGACTACAGACTGATAAAATGCTAGAAACTTGTGCTAGTAACTTTTAGTGGTTGACATCTTCATAAATTACCTAGGAAACAAGTTAATAATGAGATAATAAAGCTGCTGATCAAACTAAGCCATTTAGAGTAATAAATCTGGAAAACTCATTGAGAAAAACTGCAGAAAAATCTCATGATACTGAGAGTGTCATTCATCTGACGAAATCTGTGCATCTGCAGACCACGGAAGCATTTGCTCCCTTTTTGCAGTGAGTGGAAAGAAGCAGGTACTTTTATGCAGTGACTCACCTCACTGTGATGCAAGGTTTGATAAATCATCCCTTAAAATGCCAGTTTGTCTCCATTGATTAAACAGGGAGCTAAATGCAGAGAGCTCAGATGTCACCAGATGAATCTCACCTCGGAAGACTTGGACATAAAATGTCAGATGAAATTTGATATAATTTTTACAAAGAGGGGTATGGTATTTTCTTTGCATAGAAAATATGGAGTATCAACTAATTACTGCTCAGGAAAGAGATCTTAAAATTATAGTCCATAATTCCATGAAATGCCATTTCAGGCTCAAAAGCAGTGGAAATTAAGTCAGACGTCAATAAATAGTAAAGGACAGAGAACAGAAAAGAAATCACTATGCCACAGTGTAACCTCAGCAGCTTGAATACTGTATTTGTTTGTGGTCCTTTCTTTACAAGAAGTATATATTAGAAATAGAAAATATTAAGAGAAGATGACAGAGATGATGAAGGCTACAGAATGAGATCAGGAGTCTCTGATCTGAAAAAGAGAGGGTGCAGGGGACTGTAATCGTAGCCTACAAAATAAAGAGTAACATTAAAAAAAGAGAAAAAGCAGTAAGCATTCACTACATTACTCTTTTTACTACATGGCCAGATATATTAAATTAAATTACTAGAATGAAAAAAGTGTAGCAGAAAAAAAGCAACAGTTTTTCCACATGGCTGGAGTTAAAGTGGGGAGCCTGTTGCTGTAGACGACTGTGGACTTTGAACATTTCTATCAATTCAAACAGCAATTTGAAAAATTAATGGGGAAAAAAAAAGTTTAGTGCCACTAAAACCAAAAATGCACTTCTTAATCTTGCCCCACAAGTCTGTAAGATGCAGAATTCAGTTTGCTGTGAGGACATAGTGGAGGAATTGTACCTGGTTTTTTTTTCCCTGTTAATATATTTAGTAATTTTTTTCTAGGCCCCTGCCATAGACAGTGCACTGGAACTAAATGAACTATAGTCTGACCTACTAGAACTGTTCTCGCATTCTAATGTAAATCATTTTACTTGTTATTTGCTGTTGCACTTTCCGAGGGAGGTATAGGTCCCTTAAACCTATTAACGGGGACTTACCTTTTATAGTTATTTTTCCATAAACTGAGCTGCAGTAGGGCAATGATTTTGTATTAAAATATAAAGATTAATTCTGTCAGTAGTATGGATGGTGTATATAACCAAAGGTGAAAAATGAGATGGTTGTAAAAGTGTTGCCTTTATAAATTTTAACAGAGGAAAAAGAAGCAGTGTCCATTATGTATTCCAAGATCCAAACTTTTGATTAAATCTACTTGAGAAATACTTTAACTTCATCTATTCCTACTGAAATCCAAGGGTTCTGAAAGAACACAGCACCTGTCAAGATCAGACTAGAAGATAAGATGCCACAGGCATGGGTTCACTTGTGCTTTGACTGAGAGGTATTTAAAGAGGAATTCTGCTCTCATGTGAGCACTTAATGAATTCTGTAGTTCCCATGAGGTTTACTAGAGCTGTAGAGGTTAATATCATATTGCTTGCTAGAAGTGTTTTTGTGTACTTAACATCACTGACTAACTCCATGAACAGATGTTCCCATTTCCTAGAACATTTCTTTACTGGCCAGACAAGAAATCACATACTAAGGTGTGTTTCCTTGCTGCTCTACTCCTGGCAGGGGGGGTTGGATGGAGATAAATCCCAGTCTCTCCCACTGCTAGAGATTGTATTACCCACAGATTGACAGAAATCTGTACAGAGCCCCCAGAAGTGATATGCACTTAGAAGTGACATTCATCAGATGTAGGGCAGCAGTCAGACATCACCATGTTCTTGCCATGGAGGGAGAAATACTAATGGGTTGAGTTTTCAACTCAGTCAGCAAAGAGGATTCAACAGATGAAGAGAAGCAGAAGGAAGCAGATACAGGGAGGGAACCTTTATTCTCTTTATTGAACACTGTGCTTCCACCAGAGTAACAGTAACATTTATTCATTTTAATTTTTTTCCATTTGAGTTTGATCACAACCCATGCAGTTGTTGTTTCATGCTTCAGGTGTTTAAACCAACTAATTTTAAGGGTGCCCATGGGCCATGCATCTTTTAGCACTCTGAGCAGCTTTTCACACTTCTGCTCTCTCTAGGCTTTGGGAAATATTGCTTTACACTTGAAGACACTTTTGTTAAGTGGCCTGGAAGCAGGAATTCTGTCCTCTCATTTTCGCAAATTTAGAGTTAAGCTGAAAATAAGGAATCCTTGAGAAACCCAGTTTTGCCCATTTTAGAAACATATCAAATATTTCCTCTCTGGTTAGTTAATATGGGCAACTTCCAATTGAACTGTATATGTTAAAAGCCCTTTCAGTAAATGGCATTTATGGAAGAAATTACCTTAGCGAAAGGCAAGAAAAAAATCAAAAAGAACTAAGACTCCTACACTAAAACAAAACAGAGTTGTACTAAATTTTATAAGCACATTAAAGAATCCAAAAGAATACAAAGAAATTTCAGCCATGGCAGTAATAATTATACATATAGAAAACAGTCCAGAGGAAATCTCAAGTGGGAGGAGATAATTTGATATCTGAAAATGACTGATATATAATGGGAGGCTGAACTCACAGTGACTTAAACAGTAACTATGAAGTTGAGAGTTAATCTGTGGGTATTGAATTTGAAGGACATATAATTTATATATAAATCCAGTCTATCACAGGAATAAAGGATCAATAACTTAAAAGTTAACAGCTTCTGTTGAGAAAGAGAAGGTGGAATCAAGATTTGATTTCCCTTTTCAGCCTTAAATTTCTGTGTGCTTCTACTTGGGAAATTCACTTACACCAAACTTCCAAAATAAGCAGGTACTTCTGCTTTGGGTTCCAGCCTTAGTCATGCAGAGCCTGATTTTCAAGTTTGTGGCCTCTGCTGTTGTCATTGATTTCATGGCCTGTGGAGTTGATGACCCATATTATTGATCCAAATCTCACTCTTCCTCACAACTATTTACACCTCCTTAATGATTGCTTAAGAGTCCATCAATTCCCAACAAAATTATTTTTAACTACATAGCATCGTAGGGCTAGATAATCTGCAGGACAGCCAATCCAGTACTTGGTACTGAGTAGGAAGAAGTATATAAAAAGTATATAAAAAACCTCTCAACAATTAATGACTTTCTTTAAGAGGAAAACGTTATTTAATAGTGGACTTAAACTATTGTCACTTTGCTTTTACTTTTCAGGAAAAAAAGAAACACGATTCACTTCAGTGTTTCTATTTAGGTCATATTTTCTGGTCTGCTGATCATTGGTGCTTTCCTCTGCCTTATTTATTAATTGTTTACATCTGTGTAAAGGTATGTTCCCCAACATTTGACACAGTGTTCAAGTGCCAACTGAAGCAGAATAATTACTTTAGACCTCTCTTACATTTCTATAATTTTATTCTTAAATATAGTTCAGCTTATTTGCAAGGATATCGCATTATATAAAAGCAGAATAATTACCTTTGATCTTTTGACATTTCTGTTAATATATTTGTATCTACAATTCACCTTTTTGGCAACGATATCACATTAAAGTAATCTATAACAATATTTTAGGCTGGATGAGGAATTTTGAACTGGATTTCCAGGCATTTTTGTTTACCATGCTTTTTTTTTAGCAGCAGAGAATTGTCTAAGAAGAGACATATTTAAGTCTTTTAGGATGAAACTCAGTTGGAAGCTGTGCCCAGAAGCAAATGTGAGCACAAGTGCTTCAGCTACTACCTTGCTTTAAGATCACAGGAAGGACCAGTTTATCTAGAATCTTAATTTACTACCTCGTAGAAACACTTTTGATGTTGATTTTGTGGTTTTGGAATTTTTTCTCTATAAAAAAATCTTTTATTCTTGGTTGCACTACTTACTAATGGGAATGTAGCTCTTTTGGACTTTCACTTGTTTCAGGCTTAAAGGCATATTTGGATTGGCATCCTCTCCAACCTGAACTAATCCTTCATCAAAGCTCTTGTGGAGATCCAAGTCTAAGAGACTTAGTGTGACAACTGAGGTTGGTGGCAGAATGGAGAACTGAACATAAATACCCTAAATCATAAGCCACTAGCTCATTTTTCCCTCTACCACATTAGCAAAGGGAAATTTGTGGAGTGTTTTTTCTCCCCTAATGCAGTCAGTTTAAATCAAGTAGGTACATGCCAACCTAATGAACATAGGCTTTTCCTATTACTTGTATAGTACGTTTTCTCACTGTAGAGAACTTCCTTTCCCACTGACCCCCATTACTGTATTACATTACTGTATTAGTAATTTTTCATTATTGAATTAGTAATGAAAAATGACTTTCTGTATCAGGAGACCAGGATTCAGCATCCACAAGTGTTATTTCAAATAATATTTCAGTCAAGAATCTTCCATATACATGCAGGAGTTGTACTGGACCAATTTTTATTAGTCAGGTAGCATTAGGCTATTGCAACAGTAATCTGATTTTACAATATAATATAAGCTGGAGGAAAAGAAACATTAAGTGCTATTTGTCAAGAAGAGTGATCTTTATTAGATATGACCTTTCTCTAAGCCAACAAAATAAAAAGTAAGTGTCATTTTTATACTTGCAAAGATTAGTTTTGCTTACAGTAAGCAAAAGATGAGTCTCTCAAGGGGACTTAAAATTCTCATTGGAAATAACTGAATCTCATTACCAAACATGCACTATGATGCTCTTATTATTTGCCCCAATCAACTATTAAAAGCTTCTTGCTACTCAGAGTGCTACCTTTCTAACCTCTGCTTCTACATAGTATAGTACAAGTGAATTGACCTCTTATGAAGGCTTAAAGCACCATGTAATTAACATTTTCTATGTACAGAGTTAAGACTTAATGAAACTGTGAGGTTAAATGTCAATATGGCCTTTGTAAGCATTTTTTTATATTACAGTTCTTGGCTTTCAGATGTTAATGTTACACTTTCTGTGCCCATTTTGTTGTTTTGGTTTTTTTGTTGTTTTTTGTTTGAAGTGCACAACGTGGTCAAATTTAACTCTTTGAGGAACCTCAGTCAAAATCAATGGTTCTGAAAAGCGATAAACTGTGTTGGAGATTATTTTATGATCCTGATCCAAAATCTATCAAAGTGGATGTAAATGTGTTGTACTAGAGGTTGCATGGTTTTCTCATCTCTAATTCTGCACAGTTTCACTTTAACATGCAGGGCAGCTCTGAGTAAGAAGCAATTTCATCAGTGGTTGAAAAGTCTTATTAAATGAATGAGTAAGTATTGTTTTTCCTGTGTCTTAGTGCCACTTGAAGTTCAGAGAAGAGAATCTCCCATTTCTAACTTCGGGTTTTTCCATTTACAATTCAAGATCTTCCACTGATTTTAGAATTTTTAGGTAAAAATGGGTCTTCTCATATATTTACCCAAGCACTCTGAATTCAACTAGGAACAAGTTGCAGTACATCAGACACTGCAAGAGTTGCTTCCTCTTCTGTACCACAGAAGCTGAATGTATTTCTTGATTGAATTAGACCCATAAATATTAGCTCCTAAATTGCAGCTACTATTATCAGTGTCATACCAAATTAATAAACTCCTAGCACCCAGATTGTAATCTGCCTAAATTGACATGCACTGTGTTTAATAGATAATTAATTCTAATTAAGACAATTAAGAAAGATCATGCTTCTAGGGCAATTTTGCATTTACTTTTTTAAACATCATTGACTAATACATTTAAAGCAATTTTGAAATCCATATGTAACTGAATGACCTCTGGAATTTATGAAAGCCACACTCCTACCTTATCAGCTGGTTCACCTCATACATTTTATGATATATACCAGTGATTTTCATTCACCTCTTACTAAAATCCACCCTCTCATGCTGCAGAGCTTGTCAGACCAAGCCAAAAACTGTTTTTCATATACATAAGGGCAGCAATTGAAAGTGTATATATCATTCAGAAGCTGTGAGTTGCTGTAAGGAAATATTTAAAGCCAGCTAGTACGCAACAGGCTATAGACCAGAAAGTGAAACCTAGACAATAATCTGCTGAGTCCTGAGTCCTCTTGACTCTGAAGAATAAAGTGACCTTTTGAAAAAGGAAAAAAAAATAAAAGAAGGAAAAAAAAAGGAAAAAGATTTCTGAACTAGAAAGAAAATCTTAAATTGCATGGAAATTGTGCTTCAAAAATTGTCTAGCCCATGGTGCCACAACACATGAAAAGGCCAATTGCTTCTAAATCTATCCTTTCAAGTTTTCAGAGAAAATGACTTCTATTATAACCAGCAGTGGAGAAGTGCTTTTGGGAAGCTTTACAATACCAGTAGTCACACAACTGTCTCCAGCACATGATTTGGGTCCCAGCAGACAATTATAAAAGATTAGGGAATGTTGTAAATTATAACTGACACATTGCCCATGGGCTTCTGGAAGCTGCAGCAAATTATTCCTAAATTAGAAGACCTTGGATATCCAGCACTGTGTATGAGGCAGAATGCAACTGCATGACTTAAGAAGGATCCTATGAAAAATATCCAACTATGTCCTTATTTCTCTATCTTTCAGAAACATGTACTTAGAATTTGCAGCTTAGCACCTTCTTCTAACATTGAATTTGTTATATTTAATTGTTTGGCTAGTAATTATATATTACCTGTGCATTTCCCTCTTTTCTATACCAATAATCATGGCAATGGGGAGAGTTAGAGATCATAAAGGACACAGTCCTTCGTAAATCTGATATTTTAAGCCAAAAACTAGGGATATCTTCCAGTGCTACATGAAGGAGCTGATCAAGACTCTGCGTTAGTATAAAATGTCTGCATTAGTATAAAACACTGGGTGTAATTAATAAATGGACAATTCTTTTCTGTTCTTTGCTTACTCCATTTTCTAAAGCTGAGGTGTGGCTTTTACTTTCAGTCTGAATTCATTCAGTCAGAACTTAAATACCATGCCCAAGTGACAATGGTGATGTTAAAATTCTGAGTTAAGGGGCATGTGTTAACTTTCACAACAAAATGAAAGAAGGGGCAGTTACACAAAAATTAAAAGAGTGCTCTTGAGGCAAAGATGAATGTTGTATCTTTAGATGCAATGTAAAGGGAATTTCTCAGTAGCAGCAGAAAGGAGATTCTGAATTTCTGGAAGCTTTTGGGCTTGTTTAGTTTTGATTAGTTTTGTTTTAAGCAAGCAAAAAGTGCTTGTAGTAGAGACAAAATTTAAAGATTTTTTTAAAAGTTGAAATGAATTGAAAATCTTCCTCAAACATTTCTATCTTTTGCACCTTCTCAGAAGACACACGGGAATATTGTTTAACCAGATAGCAGTGAAGAAAAATGTATGAACAGAAAATTTCTACAAACATACTATTTGTACACATATGCACAGTATTTGTAGACAACTTAAGCTCAGGCAGCAGAGCAGACTCAGAGCCAGGCCAGATATAACAAATGTAATGAATATGGTGAATATGAACTATAAATGACTAATAAATCTGTTGCAAGTCAACTTAAAAACCTGTCCTGATATGAATGCAGTCAAGGAAGCTCCCATGAGGAACTATAGTTAGTCTGGCCCTTTTGTTTTCCCATCTGCCTACTGAAGATTTGAACTTTTATGTAAATTTTTCCATAAACTCTTCAAATTGTTCACCCATAAAACAAACTTTATTCTCAGAACCATTGTGCTTTGGGATCTCCATGCATCAACACAAGCAAAGGAATGTTATTCTTATTTCTGTGCTCCTGAAGGAAAACTGCTGTAGAGTATTGGGCCTTATTCTCTTTATTAATTTAATGGAAATCTTCAAGACCGTCTTTAAAATGTCACTAATTCCTGATTTGAATATGAATTATAAATGACTAATAAATCTGTTGGAAGTTAACTAAAAAACTCATCCTGATATGAGTATCCCAGAAGAGAAACAAGAAGGCCAGGCAGGAAAAAATTATACCAAACATTATCTCTGACAGAGTAATTTTCATCTCTACATGTGAAAATGCATTACAAAGGAAGTTAATTATCATTATTACCACTTTCCTTTCAGATTGGTAAGCTTAGTCAGAAAGAGATTATATAACTCAATAGAGATCCGAGCTGAAAAATGAGGGAAAGAACCTGTATCTTTCTGAATACTGGCCTGTTTGTTTGTAAACCAGCCAACCATGAAATAACAGAAAAAGATTTAAGGCAATGGAAATATAGCAATCAGCACATCACAGCAAACATGTCAAAATATGCCCAAAGTTGCCACCTTTATTTAGACCTCTCCCTTTTTTCCTAGGTCAGAAGTGCCAGCTGAAAGAGGAGGACATAAGGGCCAGTTTACAGTATTATATTTGGACCAGCTTTCAATAAAACTGGGCAGATAATACTCATCAGTATAAGAAGACCTGGTCTGGGAATAAAAAATTCCTGTGATGTGATAAGAGTATATTATTTATTTTCTTTGTATTATGTATAGCTTTCCTTTTCATTCATTTTTTAATGTGGAAAACATTCTTGATTATAATTTTAAATCAGTTGCTGCATGTTTCTAATTTCATCTGCACAGTTGCATGGTGTTGAGTACCTTAGAAGATCAAAAACCTAATAGAAGGTTAGAAAATAGAAGAAACCTATTGGTCTTTTTCCTGCAAGTTCAGCAGTAATACCTTTTCTTGGTGCTGTTCTTTAGACAAAAGAATTGTTTCTTCTGAGATTAATAGCACCCAATATCACAAACCCACAGGTACAGGTGATATTGGAAACTGCAGACTCCAAAAGCATCCTGGTTCTATGTGTTTAGATTGCCTTCTTTAGTTTTAACTGCCTTTTGTACATTGTGAATTGTTCATAGCCTAGTTACAAGGGCAGCTTTGCTTCCGCAAATCCATAAAATGCTGCAGTCTTCAATCTAAAAACTCGCAGAAACCATTCAACAAGAACTGTGATAAGTTTTGGTTTTTTTCCATAAAAGTGATTTCAATAAAAATTTTAAAATTAAACATCATCTTGCAAGTAGATCTTGATGATGTCTGCGGGGGTCTGCCTGTGAGTAGAGAGGCACCATGGAACAGAGTTTCATTACCACAATTTCCTCTCTTACTAGATCTCTTTAGAAGAAATCTCTTTGCTTCACTTCATGTCCCTTTCTGAGGGACTTGGCTCTCTAGCTTTCTTTCCTTCTTTCTCTGGTTTCCTTCCTCTTCCTTTTCTCCTATTTTTCATATCTTTTTTTGTCCCACTATTTTACCCTCCTCTCATTCATCCTATTGATATTATTTTTTATTAACCTCATACCACATGGACTATCAGATAGCATGTTACCACAAATGCCACTTGATAATAGTCATGTTAGCAAAACAGTAGCGATAGTCTGATCTTCATCTTCTGTAAAAGCTTTTGTAAAAAAAAAAAAAAAAAAACCAGAAAAAATCATGTTCTGAGGGAATCAAAGTGCTCTGCAAGCTTTCATTATCATTGCTTGTGTTCTCTGATATTTATGTCTGCTGATACTAATAACAGTTGTAAATAACACAAGATACCATTGCATATCAGATCTTGGTATGATCCTGGAGTTGTTCACTGTGTGAGCATGAATTTTTCATCTTGTTAACGCCATGGATATCACTTGGGCTCCTGGTCTCACTGAACTCTTCTAATCTAGGCCTTTTTTGAAGAAGTGCTGAAAACTTGTCAAAATACTCACACTAGCTGATGACAAGAAGCAGAAGAGCTCAAGTTCACATCATATCAGCTGAAGACCCAGCCGCTTTCATCATCAAACTAAAACTAAGTTTTACTTGATTCTCTGATAACAACATTTACAAGCTCCTTAAACATGCTGAGGTGTACACAGAGTATGATTTTGTGAAAGGCACTTTTCAAATTGTGTCTAACTCTATAAATCAAGCAGCTTATGATGGATACAGTACCAACCTCTGGTTATCAATAAACTGGTTTTGTGACGAAGGGCTTTGATTCGAAAGCCTTATTACTGGGAGAAACATCAAGTCCTGAGAGCAACTCAGGTTTCAGAAACAAATACAAAACAAAAAAAAGTAAGAGTCTCTAAAAGACATGTTATTCAAGAATTAGCAAGAAGAAGCTCATAATTTTCATCTTCTTTCTCTGCCTTGACCCAGGTATATACAAGTTCAGTGCTTTGTTCTCTGATGGTGTAAGCAGCTAATGTTTCAAGAATAACCTGTGACACTGGTGGACTCCTGCAGCCCCCCTAAGAGCATCTCCTATAGGTCATCCAAAATGAGAGGAATTTTGAGGGGTTTTTTAATTACATTTTATTCTGGAGCTCTTCAAAGACTAAATTTGGAAAAAAACCCCTACTTATATATATAAAAAAAGGCCATGTCATTCATCAATTTAACATTGGAGAAGTTTTAAGTTGGGATGAAATTATATCTTCTTATCTACACCTTTTATATATCTACACCTTGAAATTGTACCTACACACTTCTTTTTTCCAATCTTTTTCCATGGTTATGATCCTGTTTAGTTTTTGTTGTTTTTTTTTTAACTTATCAGCCCTAGTTTTCATCATATTGACTAACAAAACAGTTCTCTGCCTGTGAGATAAGCAGTACTGAAGTTTAGTTGTAAAATGGAGAGAAGACGGAGATTCCAGCTCCCACAATCCTAACAGGTTTCCTTCACTTTGCACCAAAGCTGATTGCTTTTCCAGTGCTGCCTCTTGGTTGATGTTCCCATCTAAATAATGCAGTACTATAAAAATAGGCTGCACTGGGGAGAAATATTGGAAACACCTTCTTCACCAAGATATTTTATTGAAAAGTAGCTTCTCGTGTAGTCTAGCTGCCACCAGCTAACATTTGTGGAGCATATATCTATCTGCAGTAATGAAGGGAGAACACAATAGCAAGAGAAGAACAGAGACATGGTACTGAAGAATTTGGGAAAAAAGGGGATGTTTGTTTTTAAAAAGCAAGATAACAACTTGAAGGATATCTAAGTTAATTAAATGTACCATGTGGGGGAAAAATTAACCACAAGGAAAACTGTATGGATAATTATAAATTAGATTCAAATACTAATTATAGTAACAGTAATTCACTTAAAACTCAAGATCAATTTTATTGAGCCTGTGTGAAGAAGAAACATAGACTGCAGCTTTAGAAGATGATGGCATTGGCAGCAAAACTATCACAAGAAGTTCACAACCCTAGTCCAACCCCCACTGTTCACAGTTTCTAAATTGCTCATCTCCATGAGGCAGTTAACCACAAACCCACAAACAGCTGAACTAGCACAAGAGAGTAAAACAGCATGGCAGGAAGACAGGACTAGAAATATCCTAAGTTGCCTTTGTATACCAAACAAGCATCTTGTGAAACTATATCCTAAAAATAGACCCATAGAGAAATTTCAGATGTGGTGATAAATTGTCTTTACGACTTCTTGGATGCCTGCATCCTTATGTGAAGCCCATAATGCTAAGTTAGGTTGGCATCTTAGAGGCAGATTCAGAAAAGCCAAATGTTAACCAGAAGAGTGTATGATAAACTCTCCATTTCATGTGCCTTGAGCACATTCTGGGGCTTTTTTTATGTGCACTGTGCCTGCCAGCGACAGAGTTAATTTTCTTCATAGCAGCCCGTATGGTGCTGTGTTTTGGATTTGTGACCAAAATGATATCCCACGTAACATTGTGCGCAGGAATAAAAGCTGAAGGAAGGAGGAGGAGGAAGGTGGAGAGGATGTTTGGAGTTATGGCATTTGTCTTCCCAAGTAACTGTTACAAATGATGGAGCTCTGCTCTCCTGGAGATGTATGAACACCTGCCTGCCGATGGGAAGTAACAAATTAATTCGTTTGTTTTGCTTTATGTATTGAACTGTCTTTACCTCAACTCACAAGTTTTCCCTATTTCACCCTTCTGATCCTCTCCTCATCTTGCTGGGCCAGAGCAAGCTGCTCTGTGGGGCTTAGTCGCATATTGACATTAACCTACAACATTATGTGAGATTAATTAAATCATGACTCTTATTGTCTTTGAAGAGCATCCTAATCATTGAGTCATGAAGAGGGTCGTGGTCCCTCTTCTAATCTCTCTCTCCCCCTTCTGGTCAAGTTAATCTTGAATTATTTTTCCAATAATAATTTCAGTTTCTCCACTGTTTCGTGCATGCACTCCATGTCTCTGTCCTATAACTCAAAGTCTCCTTTTGCAGAAGGACTCATGGACAAGTTCCTCAGAATAGCTATCTTCCACAGCAAGTGCAGTTTTGTGCAACAACACCTGGACAGGAACTTTGAGATTTTCAGATTAAGAAACAAAGAGTATTTTTTCTGTAAAGCAACTGCTTTATAATGGAGGGCATCATATCATTGTATTCATATTTTCAAGTGACAGTAGCCTTGGTACTATGCCCTGCAGAGAGCTTAGGCCTTCCACTGGTGAGCTCAATTTTGCTTTGATAGACCTTTTCCAAGGCTTCTGATGCAAGGGAGTGCCTCAGCTGGTGTCTCCATGCAGGTTAGAATTGTCTTTAATAATTCACTTATTTACCTGGTTAAAATATGCACATAAACATAGATAGATAAGCACAAATGTACAGAGAGAGGTTCCTGCTGACCGCAGTTGTAGGGTCTATCTGCTCACATACGGGCATCTATGAAGAAAATTATCATCTTAGGCTCCCATACAGCCCAAAGAGGTAATGGATAATTTGTAACATTCTAACATAGATGTTTAAAAGAGACCAGGTGAAAAATATTTTGAGGATTCTTCCTAAATGTGAGGCAGACTAATATGAGGCATTAATATTCTTTTGTTCTCACCTAGGCTCAACTTAGATGTTTGGAAGTCTGTATTTTGTAAGATTTGGAAGACATCTTTATATATAAATGATGTCAGTTATCACCATTAAAAAAAACCCAAAAAAACAACGGAAGTCTACATAAAATGTACAGGTACTTTAATTTCATATAATGAACTACATTTGATGAGTATTTTCACTTTATTTACTGAGACGATAAAATTATTTGACTGAACTTTAAATGCAAAGCCACATTTGATGGCTTGATTTAATAGCCTTACCCAGAAAAGTGTATGAGATTTGAGGAAGGTCTTCTCTAATGTCCCTGAGGCTTCAGCTTACAACATACTGAATTGTTGGCTTAAACAGTGATGCTCTTCTGAACAGCAAGCTCAATTTCAAGTGCTCCTTTAGGGTCTATGTCTCCTTTCATGCAATGTGTCAGCACTCCTGTTGAAGTCAGCTATACCTTGATATAGTAACAAGGGCAATATTGACCCTTTGTGTGATTGTCATGTATTGTATTTACTGTGCACTTATAAAAATACTGAGATAAATGCTTCATTATCAGAAAACTCTGAAACATATTTTTTGATATCTATTAATACATTAGACTTTCTTATCTTGTGCAAAACCAGCACGGAACTAGCGCATACACAATGTTCAAACTTGACTGTTTTATTATTCGCCCAGTATACGCTGTTGTATTTCTAACCTCATCTCTTTCATCTGTATACACTCATCAAGAGAAAAATATTGGGAAGTCACATGAGAATTATGTTTTTCTCCACCAGACATTTTAAAAGTAAATATTTCTCGTAGACAATAAAATGAAAACAAAACAGAAACTTCTAAACACTTTTAATAGATAAAGCTGCTATGCAGAATTTTCTGAAAAATTGTCACTGAAAAACCCCTAGAAAGCTTCAAAACAAGCCAAGATTTGTATATGACTTTCTATCTTTTTTTTTTTCTTTAATGTAACAAGGTCAGGGTGTCAAGATATTTTGTTACATTCTGAACTTTCAGAGAACATTTCACAGGCTGAAGGGTATAGAGGTTAATAGTTTCTGATAAAGTGTTATGTCAGCGCACTGGGATTTTGTTTGGTTGGGTTTTTTTTTCCCCAAACTGGCTCAAACAAAAACCATGTAAAATGTGCAGCTTGTATCTTAACCAGCTCTTTGCTTTTGAGATGCTTTGATGAGAGTGACTAGGTCTTCGATTTTTCAAAAACAACTGAAATTAATGAAACAACCTCTCCACTGTTTTTTTCTTATAATTTCCTTGAGCCATTGCTAGTTTTCATTTGTTCTGTTTCATTACTGAACCATAGGTATTAAAGGGAATATTGCCAACAATTCACCTGAGTGTTGATCTGGATCCTCTCAGAATGTCTCAATTTTTGTGCAAGGATCTCAAGTGACAGAGACACTTTCACTTTCTCTCAGTCTCTGACAGTGACTCATCATCCCATTAAGAACAAACATTTTATTTATAGTTTGGATTTATACAGTTTTTTAATCACAAACATGGGATTGGGTAATTCTTCAGTCTCCTAAAGGACTTCTGTTGTCTTCTACAGTTCTGTGGAATTGACATATCATCTACCTGTGTCAATAAGGCTTTTATTTGGACACTTCTTTTAATCTAGCATATCAAATTTTTAGATTTATGATGTCATTTAAATACAGAATCACAGAACTTTAGTAGTTGAAACAGACCTCTGGAGATCAACTGCCATGCCAAAACAGAGCAGGTTGGACAGGAACACATCCAGGTGGGTTTTGAATGTCTCCAGAGAAGGAGAACCCACAACCTCTCTTGGCAGTCTGTTCCAATGCTCTGGAACCCTCAAAGTAAAGAAGTTCTTCCTCATGTCAAGATGGAACTTCCTGTGTTCCAGTTTGTGCCTATTACCCCTTGTCCTGTCACCAGGCACCACTGAGAAGAGCCTGACCCTAGCCTCTCAACACCCATCCTTTAGGTATTTATAAGCATTGATGTGGTCCCCTCTCAGCCTTCTCTTCTCTGGGCTGAACAGCCCCAGGTCTCTCAGCCTTTCCTCATAAGAGAGGTGCTCCATTCTGTTGATCATCTTTGTAGCCTCCACTGGAGTCCCTTCAGTAGTTCCCTGTCCTTTTTGAACTGGGGGACACAGAACTGGACACAGTGCTCCAAATGTGGAGTGATATCAACTGCCAGTGATGAAGAGAAATTGTGGCTTGATCATTGCTAGTAAAAGTCTACTCAGGGAAAAAGTTTTTATATCAAGATCTTTTTTTTTTTTTTAATCTAAGATGGAGAAGACATAAGAAGATCCAGCAAGTGAAAACTGACAGTAGGGAAACTAATTTGAGGACAGAAATAAGCAAGAGAGTGTACCACTACGACAATTAATAAATGCACATCATGCATTTTTCAGCACTTGAGATCAAGACTGAATACCTACTTCAACACATGGAAGTGAACTTAGTTTAACTATGGGCTTGAAACAGGAATGATTGGATGGACATCTGTTACTGTGGTGTCATGGAAGCAAGTTCAATAAACAGGTCGAACCTTTTGTTTCAAAGAGAAGAGTTATAGTAAAAGAGGATATAAACAGATGGCAATGTAATCTACAAATAATTCTGTCACAATTTTGTCAAATTTGGTTTCTATTTTCACAGAAAAACAAGTATCTTTAGCCATAAAATGACCAAAGAGAGAAACAAAAAAATTTTTATGGTACAATTTGTTTTGAATTGTTTTGTTAAATTACATAGGTTCAGCTAACTACTGATAATCCCATATGTCTGTTACAGCAATTGTAATATTGACTTTTTTTATTTTTAAGCTTTCACCATTATTGGTGTAAAAAAAGATAAAGACCTGAATATCAGTTCAGAATGGAGAACACCTCACTGTCTACTCCATCAAAGAGGTAGGAAAAACTCTGTAGAATACTTCTTTTTAATAGATACTTTTGTAGAATTAATTAAACTGTACATGCTACTGGATCAACGAAGGGTTTAAGAAATCCACAGGAACTTTTTTTTTGAATCTTGGGAATTCTTGGAAGAGGAAACAATTATTTCTAGACTATTTTTTCTGTTTAAATTTGTTTAGTCCCTTTCCAGTTCCTTTCACTAAAGGAGCCTCAGGAAGTCCTGCCGTCTAGCTGCTGAGGTCTATGGTTCTCAGAAATGAAAGTTTGCTTTGATGTCTATAGTTAGAGAGACTTCAGGTTGCTAACATACATCTTGACAGCTCAGAGGACTGTGGAGGCACAAGCTAAACTACACAGAGCATCAAAATAGAACATCTGAAGTATGTATGACAAAAATTCACTCACATTATGATTTTCAATTTGATTGGAGCATTAACCTTCTGCTATCTCCTCCTATTTCTACCCATGCAAGCATGAGAATGGTGCATTAGCCACCTGATTTCATACTGGTTTCCATTACTGTTGCTTAAAGGCTTCATGCACTACTTTTGAATGGATAGAGGCATCCAAAACTGGTACCTGGTCCTGTGTGAAATAGATCAGAAAAACAAATCCTGACACTCTGACCCATGGAGTTGGTTTTACCAAGATTATACAGCTTTTAATATCTTCAGAAGAGAGTTATACTCTTGTGAAAAGCTATGTCAAAAAATTATTATATATTGAAGTAACTTTTAACTTTACAGGTAAGTTTAAAATTATATATACACTAGGGAAATTAGTATGGAAATTACTCATTTACAGAAGATTACAGAATCAGAATACAGAAGATATTTGATTATAGACCTTGAGTTTTACGTTCTGATGATACTCAGCATCAGCTAGGTGAGAAAGCACATCTTTAAGTTGTTAAAATGTGTTCTGTCATGATCAGTGCAGACATAAACAGCTCTTAAGATAATGAAACAACTTGTTTAAAGAGACCAAAACCTCCAGTCATTCAATACTCTTCCTTTGGACCTCTTGTGTTAACTTGATCTGAAAACCAGAGTGGGTTGCACAGAACAAAGAGTACAGGTCTCCACGCAGTGATTCATCTCACTTATTTATTATGAAACAGTTTAAAGAAAGATCACCGAACTCTGCATGTCATCTGTCTCAGTTCACATTTCAAGAGATAATAATTACAGGTTCATATTTATCCTTCTTTCATGTGATACAAAAACTCCAGTGTTTTAGGGAAGATCGGAGACTCAGGAATCCAGAATCCTTCTTTAATGGAAAATCTAATTTTACAAACATGGAGGAAAAGATATTATCCTGACGTTAAGAACTCCCTTAAACATAGAATTTTTTGCATAAATATGCCTAAATGAAAGGTATTTTGAAGATAATTTCTTCCCCAATATTAGTAAAATCAGAGTTAACAGATATGAGAATGCTTTCTTTTCACAGCATAACAAGAACATTCTCGAAGGATCTAATTTCCCCCTCCCTCTTATCAATCCCTCTCTCTAAATATAACACTTGATTTCACACGTAAAGCTAGTTTAAAGTTTTTAAAGTTTTCAAGTTTTTCAGAAGAATGGGAAACTTTCAAAAAGTTGCAAATAGCAACTGAAAATAATCTTATATTACTATGAGTTCACTTTAGTTTTATTTACTCCAAAGTTTTGTTGGCACTTGGAGTAATAGGCTTTGAAATCACAGTAACAAATATTGAAGAAGAAAATGTTGAAAAAAAATCTCTCATAGGAAAGGCAGCAAATAATCTCACAAATCACCAGTTCAGGATATGAAAATGAAAATGACAACACCAAATCTGCATTTGTTTCTGGATAAATTGACACAAAAGTGAATCAAGAGGAAATCCAAAAGAGTAAGTTTGAGATACAAAGACAAAGAAGAAACGACTTCATTGAAGTTCCTGAAATAGAATTTATGATATGATAAACTCTTCATTTTAAGTAACTGCTTTCTTCTTTTTCATATTGAAATAGATTTTTTTCATGATGCACTCATCTCAGAAGTTTTGTATGCAAACACAGAAAGGCATAGACATCCATGCATATGTTTTCTGAAAATAGCCAATAAAAGGACTAATGCTTCCTATAAAAAAAAGGACTCTCTTCCTATAATTTTGCCATTGTTTAAAGATCCCAATGTAATCTGGTTATTCAATAGCATTTTTGTAAAGAATTACATATATTGGAGCCTTTACCATATAAATAATCTACAACTCGGAAGCGAGAGGCTAAGGGATTTTTTTAATGCAAAGACAAACTCCACTTTCAGAAACAGAAGAAAGAATTGTCAAAACTATTCCTTTTGTGAAGCATTTTTAGTAGAGAATCTGATTTCTAATTCAGTCTTTGTCTAAAAAAGGACTGCATTTTTTTCCTTTTCCTAGATAACCTTGTATACTTTTCTAACTAAAGCAACAACCTTTTTGCTTTCATATTACTACTTCACAGTTCCATATCTTAATTTGCTAAACATATGCTCCTCTGATCAAATCAGCAGATGTTTCTTCTCTTGAGCTGAGCCTGCAGATACCTCAGCAGTGTTGAAAGAGGTATATGCCATAAGCACTAACTAAACTAAACATTTAATAGAAACAAATAAAAACTTTATTGGTCAAATTCCTAGGTTATTTTTATTATAATTTCATAGCTATCGTTAATCTGATCAAAAACATAACTGTGGCTGCATAATTTGAAATTCTCTTTGTTCCCAGCATCAATGCACAAGAATTCATCTTTGGGATGTGATACCGGTTATTATCTCAGGCACTTTAAAAACAGATATCCCATCAGTGTTTAACAGGGCAATGGCCGGTGTCAGGCTCAGCATACTCCCTGGGGGTATTCTTTTTTGCATCATTTCTGACCTTGCATACTAGGTGTGTCACATTTTTCTTATCCTTATCAATACTCTAAATAATGTATTTAACATTTCAACTCTCTTCCTATCCACCCTGTTTTATTCCCTTTGAGCTAACAATCTGTACATAACTGTAGCAGTTGGTGAAAGAAATTCACTGCATTATTTAGTTTTGTTTGCTTGGTCTGAGTGCTGGAGAGAATGCTGATGTACATGGCTGTCTTACTCATACTACTAATTCTTGTTGTGTCTCTTCATGTACATATTTTAGTTGGTGACTATGTCCTTAGGGATTTTTAAGTAATATTGTTTTCCAAAGTGCTATTCTTTTTTAGGCAAAGCACAAATGAGTCTTAGAAACGGCCTAGCCTTGAGCACTTCCAGGGATAGGACAGCCACAACTTCTCTGGGCAACCTGTTCCAGTGCCTCACCACCCTCACAGTAAAGAATTTCTTCCTATTACCTAATCTAAGTCTTCCCTCTTTCAGTTTAAAACCATTATTTCTCCTATCGCTCCACTCCCTGATCAAGGATCTCTCCCTGTCTCTCCTGTAGGTCCCCTTCAGCTACTGAAAGGCCATTATAAGGTCCACTTGAGCCTTCTCTTTGCCAGGACAACCCCAACTCTCTCATCCTGTCTTCATAGCAGAGGTGCTCCAGCCCTCTGATCAGTTTTGTGGCCCTCCATTGGACCCACTACAACATGTCCATGTCCTTCCTGTGTTGAGGACTCCAAAGCTGGACACAGTATTGTGCCTATAGCACAGCATAGGTTGGTTTTATCCTAGCCTTTTTCTGGTCATTTAGCTGCTAAGTTAGCTGTATCTGCATGGAAAAACAAGCTAATGCACTGTCTCTTCTAACTACCTGTTGTTGGGGTTTTTGTTGTTGTTTGGTTGTGTGGTTTTGTTTATTTTTTCTTTTAAAGTCTATTATAGAGACAAACACAAATGAAGATGACATTATTTGCTCATTGAGAACCAAGCAGATGGTAGACAACTGTGTTAAATCAATGGTACTAACTTAAGGGATCAACTTCTCAGCAAAAATAATCTTGGCAAAGGCTCTGTTTTAGAGTCAGAACATGCCCTTCAAATCCTGATGTACATCTGACATTTTTCATTGGTCAGGAATTGAAGGCATCAAGCTCTGACTGGGGAAAAACTATTGTGTATGCCAACTGATCAATTTATAGAACTTTCCTAAATTTCTCACAATTCTAAGTTTCAAGAAAAAACTCTTCTACTAGGCCACTGTCTTATTTAACTGGCTGTTGTGGTGAGCTAAGCTGAGAACAGTGGGGTGAAGAAAGAAGTCTGAAAATCTTCATGAGAAGGCACTTTTTTCCTCTACTTCTAGGCACCTAGCAAAGTAGAGATCTGATCAATAATTAAGGCTACAGGAATAGATTTGGCAGAAGTAATAAACAGCATTCATGTGAAAGGTGCTATATAAGATATCGTTCTTTCTTTTCAGAGTCATCAATGACCATATACTTTCTTCCTTCTTCATGAGAGGTACATCGATAATTGACCCACTCATGAACAGAAAGCAGCACAGCCCAATATACCCTTAAATACACAATTTGTCTTCCATCATAAAAGATTGCACTTTGCTAGGAACAGAAACCATCAGCAAGCTCAGAAATGACAAATACAATTCAGTTTATTCACAGTGAGATGAGCAGTTCACTTCTGGCAGTTTCAGGTTATTGAAGTGAAAAAAATGGACACAGCTCCTTTCAAAGCTAAGAAGGTGATTAATATGACAATCAAAATAAGGAAATATAAAAAAAACAACACAAAATATGGGATTGAATGGGTCAAAACTATTATGCTACTTCTAACCCTGTACATCAAAGATCAAATCTTGCAGTCCACTGGGCTTTAGATGGGTGATAAAGATCTAAAGTGAATAACAATGAAAGACTGTGGGGGAAGGTTTTTTTCAGCATGAGATTAATTCCTTTGAAAAGTATAATATTTTCTATAACCACAGTTTCATGGTCGAGCATATTTTGTATAATTAACTTTTTATACTAAATGTTGAAGAATTCCCAGACCATGTGTGGTAGAAGTAAAATTTGATAAAACGCATACTTCACCTCATAATCAGAAGCAATTAAGAGGACAACTATTTTAATACAGAGAGGCTTACACATATTTAACACCCCAAATGTAAAAAAACCCAAATAAGAAATTTAAAACTGTTTTTGGTTTTCTTCTGGGTCTCCTGAGAGATTACAATATACACTTCTTTAGGGGTAGAAATGGAAGCTTTTAATGGTAATTTTATATCTTGTTATGAGTATTTCAACTCTAATCACTTGACCACAATGTAATTAATGCTAACCCAAATAAAGCCCTCCAGCATTTTACTTATTAGCTAGAGAGTGAAAATGAGATCAAAAGGATAATGCTGGCTGACATACAGGGTAGTATGATCTTGACCCTAATAAGTGCTGTTAAATATTATTGACCAACACCTACATCTGATAACAATACTGACTTTTTTGTTTTCTCATGTTTGTCATTATCTGTGTCTTCATCTTCTGATGTTCACTCACTCTATGACTTGACCATAATCCAACTGCTCAACAGATGAGTTCTACCTGTTTTATTTGTATTAATCTGTATTAACTAACATCTCAGTTCACTTCTCCTGGGCTCCGAGACCGAAATACTAAAGATAAAAAGGGAGATTCACATAAACATCTATTACTATACTACAAGACAAAAACCAAATAAGATAAGAAAGCCCAAGGCAAATAGAGATAGATAAAATTATAGAACTATTGATACAACTGGAACCTTACCTGAAGGCAAAAGATTGATAATAATATATTTTGTTCCTATGAAGAATTTTAGAGAGGTTAAATAATTCTGTATACAATAATGTCACATTCTCACCCAGTACCATGAGTCAATGGAAGCACACCTTGCAGACTGGGAGAGGGGAGTTCACTACCTATAGGGGTGGGACACTGGTGGGGGAATGGAAAAATAGTCTTTGGCTTGTATGAGAATTATCATGGGGTATTTAGGAGAGCAATCAAAGGTGGGGGAAGATAAGGATCAAGGTATAAAAATGAGGTCAAATAGAGGGAGAAAAGAGATAAGTGCTGGTTTCACATGAAGATGCTGCTAGTCGGTGTGTTTGTCTGGCCATGCCCTGCAGCTGGTAGGTGCAGTCATCTGTCTTCTTAATGAACTCTATTTTTAACTATATTCGTGGGTGAAGGCCTCTCTATTCTGCATGCAAGCATGTGTATGGGACTCTGAAGGCTAGCAACTAGGGTGGGATCAGGAATCATGGGTGCCAACTGGAATGACCGGAGCACATCCACACCACATAGGTGCATACATTGGTTGGCGATCGCTAGCAAACATCAAGCCAGATTAACCAACAATTATGACACAGTGCTTGGGAACCAAATGCTCAAGTGGCCGTAAGTCTGGGCTGGATACACGAGGGACACAAGGGGCAGTGAGCTGGCTTACTTAGGAGGGGTCCCAGCCTGTGACTGTGGTGTCTGAGAGCCAAATGGGAGACCTCTTTGTATGCTCATGTCCTTGTGTATGAGGCAACTGGAGAAAAGACGATGCAGAGTAAAATACTTTGTAACCTCATCTAAGGCAATGCACTGGAGAGATACGTGTGTATGGGCACGGGGCTGCAGAATCAGAAGCTCATCCGTTCAGGTGCCAGCAACTGAGGAGACTGGAGCCTAAAGGCAGCTACTGGGCTGACATGGTCTGAGCCCGGCTGCTGGGAGGGATCCACATTGCACATAAGTCCATGGATCATACATGGATATATTTCCCACCAACAATGGATGAGCCAGATGAAGGAACAGGATGAGACTGTTGATGCTGTTTGTGTTTGTGTGAGTGCTGAGCACCCATGTGCCTGGTCATGTGTGTGTATGCATATATGCATCGTATACATGTGTTTGCCTGTGTACCTATAGGAAATAAGTGCTCAGTATGACTCCTGTCTGGACCTGGGAACAGGGAGCTGTGATATCCTCCCATCTGCTTGTCTTCCAGATTTCACAATTCCTAATAGAAAGATACTGACTCACACAGAGCTACAAAATAGATTTAAAAAAAAGAATACAAGAAAACATCAAAACCTATATTCTATTTTCTATTTACTAAGGTTTTTTTTCTTCCTTATGTAACATATAAGGACGTTATGCTCTGGGTGATTTAGATCATTATTAGTTTTTTAAGAGTGGAAATGTTTCTATTCAAAATAGCTATACAAAACAGATGTTGATAGCTCTTGGAGCCTTGCAGCTCTTCTGCTCTTCATAACAGGCCATAAGCTTTGTGCTGAGCTTGCAAGGCCTTAGGACTGAGATTTGTCAGGCTTTCTCAGACTAAGCTTTTGCCAATCTGCTTGAGCTCACTTTATTTGGTTTAGCTGTGACATCAACTTCTCTAGTAGACCAAGTGCCTGTCTATATTTAATTGGTAATACACTTTTTTAACCTTTGTATGGTACTTATATAGTTTTATATAAGCAGAAATAACAAGCAGTTATTCCATGTAGAATGAGGTATTTATGACTAACACAATGATGTACTTACACAAATAAAAGACTGGTAGGACAGGAGAGGCCTTGAGAAGGGGATGCACAGGCAGAGGATAAAAGGTGGGACAGAAGCTGGTATTAGAGGCACATCACCCATAGCAATTAAAAATTACCAACCTGGAGCTGGACAAAACTGGTTTTAGGGGTAACAAAGAGAATGAAGTTGTATCTGACACAGGTATTATACATAGTAAATTTGGATGTAATGTGGAGCTGCAGACAGATGAAGAGTTAAGTGTAAAAGCATATTAGCAAACATCTGAAAATGGGCTCCAGGTGTTTCCTCAGGCAAGGAAGAGAAAAATATCAACATGAACATTGTACTCCTTCTGGTGAAGGACTCCAGATTCTGACTGTTTCTGACTATAACACCCCCTCAACCAACCACCACCAGAATAAACCTGCCAACTCTGGGACAAGGGGTAGAGAATAAGTATGTGTATAACTGTTATAACTGCATAGTTTCTTCTTTTTCTATAACACTGAGATCTCAATAATTTACAATTCCTGTATTTGTCTGTTTAGATTTCACTTATAAAACCAATAAATACTTTGGTTTATACATATATAAAAAGGTATGCTTACTCTTTTCCCATAAACAAGACTTTAAGTATAAGATTCTCACATGAAGGTTACTGAAATGACTGGATTATACTAGCTGGAGTGAAATCTGTATTGTGCCCAAAACAATAATGCATGATTTCCAAAAACTGAACCAAAGAATGAAAGAAAATTTATTTTTTAAAAGCCCCATAAGTCATATAATAGCAACTACAGAAGCACTCTAAGAGCAATATTTCTCATGTGGTGCACCACTGATTTTAAATTTGATCTAGAGGCAAGATTTTCAACTCATCTTTAACTAGGCATCAATTTTGTACACATAATTTTGTAGACACAAATAACTACAGATACATTTTATGCTTGCTGTGATACAAGGAACCAAAATCAACTGAGTAGTTCATGTAAAGCATAGCAAAAAGAACACTAATATAAATGGAGAAGACAATAACCACTGGGCCATGGATAACCACAGGTTTAGTTCATTCAGACTTTTTAACAGCATGTACTTTCACCTGAAGACAAAAGCTGCCAGTGTTTTGCTGCCACTTTTGAAAATAACTGTGGGTAGCAGGAAATTTAAGTCACCATTCCTTATTTGAAATGCAGGCACTAATCATGTGCAGAGTCTCCATCTATTGTAACACGAAGTAAAAATGTGTGAGTGAAACACAGAAGACAATGATAATTTCTTTAGACTAATATATTTCAATTCATATTTCAGTTCATTAAGGGCACACCAAAAGGTGTTCTTCAGGCTCAGTTGAAAGCTAGTAATGTCTTGTGAAAGAGGAAATTGCTTTGTTGAATGTCCCTGCTTGATTACTCGTCTCCATTTGATCCCATCTTTAATATTTGTTAACACTTAATGGGTCTCCATGTAAGTGGCAGAAACAGATTTGCTCATCTCAAAAAACTGATTTTCTCACCTCAAAACAGCTCACCTATCCAGTCCCAGCCCAGGATTCTTTTGTGCTTGTGTGTGTATGTGTGTGCATGTATGTGTACATAGTTTGAAGAAGGAAGAAGTGATTTGGGGACTTCATTGATTTGTTTCTGGGAAGATAGGCATCTTGTACAATTTGAGATATTCTTGCTTCAAGCTGTTACTTTAGGTGCATAAAGGGTCTTCCCTAAATCCCATGTTTTGTCTGCTAGCCCACGTGAATGCCTCAGATAGAACAGGATGCCACTTAGCATACCTAAAAATGTCATTACATACGTCTGTTAAGGCACTTGAATTGCTCCCACATGGTCTTAAATCCCTTAAAGTGGAATGACTGACAAGCCATACCACCAGAGTGAAGCCTTTGGAAAGTTACTATTTAGCTGAATTATTTAAGCTGAATCTTAATTGGGTTGTCAGCTAAAAATTCCATGCATTAGGAAAGACGCAAGTGAAACCACCAAAATTATGTCAATAAGACCAGGATCATACCTTTGAATTCTAAAAAAAAAATATTTTCTGGATATTTTCCTTCATGGACTGCCTCAGTTTTTGTGTTTCTAAATGTCAGCATGTTGCTCTGAGTCATAATTCCTTTATATCCTTTTTCTTGCAAAACTTTCAAGCAAACAACATTTCTTTTTACTTCTCTCTTTCTCTCCAGAAGTACATCTACATATATTTTCCAAGGCTATTATCTGCCTCTTTGCTTTCAAAGGCATGATAATCTTTTTTTTTGCTATTGAACTTGCTCTCTTTCAAAAGTGGCCTCTGCAGGATATTACACATCAAAATAAAAAAAAAACACATCACATATAGCCACCGACCAGTAGGAAAAATGTGTGTGTCATCAGCTCACTGAATGCTCTTTATCAGGCAGCTTTTATTATACTAGGTGTTGTCAGTGTAAACAATTCATAACTTGTATGCAGGTGATCAGGTGAACATAAATATGTTTTTATAGACCTCCATTGCAAGCTGGAAGGGATCACCCTAGATGTGAATGATAAGTCTGAAATTTCTCCATGGGTTCCTAGTCTTGCTGTAGTGCTGAGACAAGGGTTAAAAAAACATGAAATGCAAGTATTGTGTTCTTTATTTGTATTACTACTATCATTGTTACTATTATGCCTACTTTAATAGTCCTTCAAAGTATCCAGGAAAAATCAAAGCTCGCCTTTATACCAGTCTACATATGCAAAATAAGACCACAGTTTCCAAAACTTCCTTGAATAAGGTAAGAGAGAAAAATGTGTGGAAAAGAAAGCATTATGAATTCTCTTTATATTCTGCAATAAGCCAAAAAGAATCTCAGAGTTTAAGGACATGAAAAAAAAAAGCGTGAAAAAAGTATATGTGAAATGTATGTTAAAAAGTATATGGCCTGATTGGAAAATGAACATAGTTCAATCCTCCATAGATTAAGATGAGACAAACCTCATATCCAGTACAACAGCCAAAATTACACTGCTATATTAAAAAAAAAAAAATAAAAATTTATTTTACTTAATTTTATTTTACTGAATATACAGTAGGACCTGTATATGAAAGTTCTCACCCATCTGGTCTAATAACCAAGTGTTTCCTCCCTTAGGTATAAACACTTAAACTCACTCCCTTTTTCTCCATTTTTGCCTGAGGTAAAATGATAAAGTAAACTGAGGTAAACTGTTATAATGTACATAGAAAAAGGGTACTGTCTTTTTTTTTTTGATGTGGCAGACTGACATGAACAATATGCACATCCTATTCCACATAAATGAATACATGTAAATGCTTATACATTAATCTCATTAGTAACTAACTCAATGGGAAAAGTCATAACAATTTTCAGTACTGCAAAGTACCTGGAAAAAATGTGGAAAAATAGACCAAACTGAAAACAACTTCATATATCAGTCAGGTTAACATGCTATTTGTCCTAGTCCTCACTGAAAGCAGTAGTTGATCTTCTGCCAAAGCCAACATCAACATGGTGACAATTTTGCCTGAGGCTTGCATTGCATTGCTATCATTGCATCATTGCTAGATGTCACATTGGAATTATCCCTCCCTAAATTTTTTAGGAACATATTTTGGTGCTATTTATTGAGTAATAGCTGGTCGTTATTGTGAAATTGTGAATTGTGATTGTCTGGAAGTGACTAATTTTTTAACTTGTTCTGGTTTTCATTCTAGTGATACATGTCTCCATATATTTAGGAAATAGTTATTAAGGAGAATTTAGCATAATCTTTATTTCATTCCAAAAGAGGGAAGTGCTTGTTATTTTTTCTATCTGTCCTAGAGACTCAACTAAAACTTCTGACTGCTCTGTCAAAACATTCCAAAGAGCCTTGTGAGTGTCTCTGCTTCTTTCTAAATGTCATAGCACACCTGGATGGACCAGAATCTCAAATGGCACTGACAACCTCAATGCCTGAAATCAACGAAACCCGCATTCATAGATGTTAACTAGAAATTAGAAAACCACTCCTAACAGAATAGATTTGACAACAGACAACATCAGCTGAAGCCGATATTTTATGTATCTTAAGTTTTCTGTATTAAAAACATATACTAGTATGTGGATCATATTAAAAATAGGAATGTATTTTAGCCTTATAACACAACTCCTTTAACCAACAGTGGGTGAGAGTCCATATTGCATATAAGTCTACCACATAAAAACATTTTAAAAAAGCAGAAGTGGTGCTCTGTAGTCAACCAAGATATTTCAGGTATAAATTTCTGTGTGCCTTCTCAAGTCACCATCTCAATCTATATGAAAGCTTGGACTACTGTTTGTTTTTTTTTTTTTCAATGGATTTTAGGCAAATTCTTATTTGTGGGGAAAAAAAAATGCTTATCTTGAAAAGCAGTGCACAGTTAAGACAGAAAAATGCTTTTAATGGCAGAAAAGCTGGCTTAGGGACATCTTGTCTCTTGCACCAAGCACTTGCTAAGTGATTTCAAGTCAGTCACTGTGACCAAGAGAGAGAGTCTGGAGTCAAGAAGGAAAAGAAGGAAATTATATGGTGAGAAAAATGTCCCAAAAGCACTTGAAATGATGTAAATTAATGCTGAAAGCTTCAGTAATAACCTAGGCCAACATGTCCTTGCACTCAGCTACTCAGACGAGAAAGGAAGCTTTTGCATTACCAGGTTTTTTTTAAATGTCACATTTTGTAATAATGAGAAGGTGCAGGATTTACTGAAAATGCATAAATTACTTCTCAGCTGTGCAGAGGAACATGGACTTGTTCTGAATTGCATCCTGCAAGGACTGTAGCCATGTAAAACGTGCAAAATGCTTAAATTAGGCACAGTTGTGGAGCATGATCTTTAAAGTCCCAGAATGCTTCAGGGGAAGTTTTAAACATCACTAACTCTGAAGTATGTGTAAATAAAAGAGGGAAAAAACAGCATTTTCCTCCTGCCATCTGTCTAGATATCACAGCCCAGTGTCAGGCAAAGGTGTTGGAGTGGATTCTGAACTAGCCTGGAGGAGCAACAGGATATTGGTGTGATACCTCAGCCAGAGAAATTAAAGCCTGCAAAAGTCTTTCAGGACATGGAATTATTCCATGTTGGAACAGGTCCAGAGGAGGACACAAAGGTGATCAGAGGCTGGAGCACCTCTCCAATGAGGACAGGCTGAGACAGTTTGGGTTGTTCAGCCTGGAGAAGCTCAGGGGAGACACCTCTAGTGGCATTCCAGTACCGAAAGGAATTACAGGAAAGCTGGGAAGGGTCTCCTTACAGGGGAGTGTGACAATAGGACGAGAAGTAACAGTTTTAAACTGAAAGAGAGTAGATTTAGACTAGATATTAGGAAGAAATTCTTTAGTATGAGAGTAGTGAGACACTGGAATAGGCTTCCCAGGGAAGTTGTGGATGTCCTGTTCCTGGAGATGTTTAAGGGCCAGATGGGGTTTTGAGCCACCTAGTCTAGGGGAGGTGACCCTGCCCATGGCAGGGGGGTTGGAACTCGAAGATCTTCAAGGCCCCTTCCCACTCTAACCTTTCTCTGACGTACCAGCTGGCAAAACAAGAAAATTTGTGTTTGGTCTAATAACAGTTCTCAGTGTTTAAATATCTCATAATATATTCAGAGTCCCAAATGCACATTCACTATCAAACTGTACATTAAATGGAAAATCTGTAATATCAAAATCACATCTGTTGTTATGAATAAGCATAGTTCAAAAAAAGCTAATGAGAATAAACATACTCTAAAACAAAAGTGGGAAATAATTTTTCTTTCCCTGATTCAACATCAGAAACCAGTATCATGAAAGCTCTTTATTTTCTTTATATATGGAAATTAAAATGAAGTGATGGAAAACCAAGTTATTTTAAGTGGGTTTTTTTTCGTGTTCTCCTGGAACAGCTGAAGGAGAGCCCAGCTTTGAGGAGCTTCTCTTGGAGAAGCACTGTTGGCCAAGGTGACCACTGCTGAACCAGAGCTGGTGAACTCAGCAAGCACCAATGAATGATGATGAGTGTGGTGTGGGAGTAGATAAAACACAAAATTCAGAGAGGTAATGGTTATCAGTGGCTGGCGAGACCAAGAAGATCAGCAACCAACAAGGCTGCTACAAAATAACATCTAAAAAATCTCAGAATGTCAAAAATATAATGTTCCATTTATGAAGCCCTTTATGCTTTGGGCTAGGCTTTTCTGAGCCTGGACAAGGAACTGAGAGTGGGCAAAAATTGAAACGGGGGAAGGTACAGAATGAGACAGTGTTTTAAAAAAATAACTTAGTGGCAACCGCAAGCAATGGAATAAAATTCAGGCTGTTGTGAATTGAGTCACAGAAGAAGGGCAAGGTTCCTTACAGATTCTGCACAAGGAGGGAGTAGCACAGGTTTATATAAAACCCAGGAAGATGAGATTCTGCATTTGAAGTACATTGGTCTTCGGTTACCTCAATTCAGTAAGAGAACTCCAGCCCATTTATTAATATGTTAATATTATAGTAAATGATCATTTCTGTTTTACAGCAAGACAGCAGAAACAGTTAAGTTAAGCACCCAAACTCACACCAATAACCATATCCAGACAGCTAGTCTCTTAATGAAAAGACCAATCACTTAATCACTTTTCTTCCCTGATTTCCATTCCTCCATATAGCTTATTTTATGACCATAATCAAGTCCCTTGACTTATGTGGATCATCATTTAACTATTCATCATTTAAAAGATTTGCCTCACAAAGGCTGACGGAGACAAACATTCCATGAATCATTAAGTACTTTCATTGAAAATCACTCCAAACATGACTATTATTATTAGCTGTATTAATAATAATTAGTGATGGCCATTAGCACAGGCATTTGTAGTGCTCATGATTCTTTTAACTAAAAAGCATCTGTCTTTTAGAGAACAACTGATGAAAGTTAATTGTCAGGTGGTCTTAATGACATACATTTATACTCAGGTTATAATGGACCATAAAGTGAAGTTCCCTAAGATGTTAAATCTTCAGTCTAAAGTGCTACACTTACATAAGCTTTTTATTTCCAATACAAGGTTAAAACAGTGAAAATAAGTGCTTAATACGTGATAGACATATAAATGTGTTTCTTGCTTTTAGGAAACCTATAGGAATGTATCACTCATTAAAACCAAATCAGTAATGCATAATAAATGAAGCTTAGGTATTAGAAAAATTATAAGAGATATCATAAAATACTTTTCTCCTGAGACATGGGCATAGAGCACTGAACAGCAATATAAATACGCAGAGGGATTGGAATGTAATTGTCCTATGGAACAGGACTTGTTTTTTTATTACAATTTCCTCTGTCCAAATAAACTCCAATTTTGCATTGCAGCGAGCAAACTTCTGCTTTAAGCACCATCAATAAAACTTCCAGCTGACCTTTTCACGCCTTCTATAAGGAAGCTAAATGTTACTCGCTTTTCACATTCAATAAAAACTATTACTGTGTTCTAGTTCAATGCATATCTGTGTCATAGTGGGGGAAAGTCACTTTGCACTACGTGTTAATCTTGCCTTTAAAGTTCATTTCCAATCTTTCGGGTTGCGAAATGTGTCGCCTTGGTTTATTCATGAGCCCCACGTGGTATGTGACAAAGTAACTTGAAGTTCATCTGAAGGTCTTCAGATGTTTGGGCCTTCAGATTTATTTGTCACGGGTTCTCCATAAAAAAAAAAAAAAAAAAAAAATCTCAACAAAAAACCCTAGAAGATATTCTGCATTTAGCCCAATGTCAGACAGAATTACATTGAGTTACAAAAAAGTAGATGATTATTCTGTCCAGAACTTCAATGGATACAAAGTGATACAGTAGTACTGTCCCCAGTAGAGCTATATAACTGGACACTTCTAATGCATGTCTGAATAATGATCCCCATCAAAATTTTTAGTTACTGGAGTCAGTTATGAAACTTGAAACCTCCTCGGACAATCCTACTAACTATGTCTTCTTCATCAGGTTTTCTTTAGATGAGACCCTCTGTTAGCCTCCTGAGATCTTAATAAGTAACACCTTACATATGAGCATCTTTCTAAGCAGAATATTCATAGATATAGGAACACTGATGAATTATTAATTAATTTATTTATTTGTTCTGGGCAGACAGCCATAACAAAGTATAGCAGGAAGCACATAGAGTTAAAAGCTAAATCATAGAATCATAGAATGGATGAGATTGGAAAGGACCTTAAAGACCATCAAGTTCCAACACCCCTGCCGTGGGCAGGGACATCTTTCACTAGTCTAGGTTACTCAAAGCCCCATCCAGCCTGACTTTGAACACTTCCAGTGATGGGTTATCTACAACTTGTCTGGGCAACCAGTTCCTGTGTCTCACTATTCTTACCATAAAAAATAATTTCTTCTTTACATTTATCTTCTTTCATTTAAAAGCTGTCACCCTTTGTCCTGTCACCACAGGCCTTGGTAAAAAGTCTTTTTCCATCTCACTTTTAAGCCCCCTTTATATTGAAAGGAAAAAATAAGGACTTAACAGGACCCCTCAGGGACAAGGCAAACAAAGCTTTTATATTCACTGGAGCCAGGATTCCTCTCATATGGACCATCAGACTGTAGATATCTACTCTTCAGCTAGTTGCCCTATATTACCTTTATATGAATGAAAAGAAATAGGTGTCTTTAAACATTTTTGATGTCTTTAAGCAGTTTTGATGTGTATTTTTGGCTGAGATAAATCGTACTCTAGAAGTGCCTATATATCTCAGGGACCATAAGAGAATCTGTTATAACTAGCTCCCACCCTGGATGCTCTTCCTTTTCATCCCTTAGTCCTCCAAGGTAGGTTTCAGAAAAGTTAGAAACTATGAAAAAGTCCCTTTTTTACTGGAGCTGTCAGAATCATCTTCCTGCTCCATAGCAGGGAGTCTTTTATTGCCATTTGCTATAAGGAGGCCTTTGACATTTTTTTGTGCAATTACAACATTGCTTAAAAGGTGTTGTACATTAAAATCCTGTATGTAAGCACCAAGAATTCATATTTCAGGTTGTTAAGACTCTACAATGTAGAGACATCCTAGTTTATGTTCTCCTAACATAGCATCGCAATGTCATTCTTTGAAACATTGGGGAATTGTTTCTATGACACATGACATGCATTAACATATATGAAGAAGCTCTAAAAATTTCTTACAAGTACAAATGGAGAGTAGTTAATGTCTTGGGTATTTTCTTTTCAGTTGTATAGTCTCAGTGATCTTAAATGCATTGAGATATTCTGAAAGCTGTAAAAGAGAGTATGTCTCAAACTGAAGTAAATTCAAATTGAAGTAGTTCTTGCAAAATATCTAAATCTATCTGAATTTATATGAAATGAGAATTAGATTTCTGAAGATTTTTGGAATCTCTGTTAGCATGGTGAACCAAGAACAGATTTCCAACACTCATTTTCACCTATGATAATTAATTTAAACTTAGTTATGCTGATTACTGGGCTTGAACCTGAGTCGCAAAGGATACTCTGCTTCAGTGGGCTCTGTGCAATTTCACCACCATGACATCAAGATCCTTCTCAGCATCTGTCCCTCACCTTCACCCAGTAAGCCCAAGAGTGGCCGTGTGAGCCCAGTGCTCACGAGACAGTGGATCCAGTCCATGTGTGGATAAAGTGAGATTTTGTAGGCTCTGTGCATTTGTAGACAGTCTTGGTGAAACTTGAGATGAGATCAATAGAGAGAGGCA
>BJBW01012814.1:12637-51414 GCA_004320125.1 Scolopax mira | reverse complement strand
GGGCCCCGGGACCCCCGGCTGTGGGGCAGAGCCAGCCCCCCCCCCCCCGGTGACACCCCGCAGGCGTCGGGGTCCCCCTCCCCCTGTGCTGTGCCCCCTCCATCCGGGACCAGAAATCCCCCCCAGAGGAGGCACAGGCCGCTATCGGGGGGGGAACCACATCTTGGGGCACATTTATTTTTGCAAACACGTTTCTAATTAAAGCAGCTGATCTCCCCCCCACCCCCCCACCCCCCCCCACCCGACCCGGGGGGGTTTGGGCATTGAATTCCCTCCAGTGGTGAGGGGGCGCAGGCGGCCCACAGCCCCGGGGGGCGGGCCTGGAGAGGGGAGTTTGGGTTTTTTTTTTTATTTGCTTTTTGAGTGATTTCCTAACTGGCTCCTGGAGTTGGTTTGTTGGGTTTTTGTGGGTTTTGTTTGTTTGTTTGTTTTGGTTTGGTTTTTTTTATTATTATTTCTCTTGTCCTGGCTCCCAGGCTCACTGCTGGCAGCCGGACTCTGCAAAGCCCGACCTCGACCAGTCAGCCTGGGAGCCAAATAGCTTAATTATTGCATTTTATTATTAATAGCTTTATTATTATACTTAAATAATGCACTAGTATATTAAGTAAATTAAATATATAATAGTATATATAGTAATATATTAGTATATATAAGTATATATTAGTATATATTAGCAAATAATACTTAAATGTATTATTATCTATAATATATATCTATAATACATGTTATATCTATAATATATATTATATATTTATTTATACTTAAATCATACTTAATTTATTATTATATAATACTTTATTATTAATAGCTTAATTCGTTTTCAACACCTCAATTTCAATACCTCAGTGGCAGATTCCCCACGTGGCAAAGGCCAGGGACTCACCAAAACCCAAAGTTTTCAATCTTGGTCGATGCATCTGACGTTTCAAACCGTTTTAATCAGGTTTTAACCCACCCTGGGAATCCTTTCCTGCTGCTGCCTCGCAGCCTTTCCGGGGCTGGAAATTCCCACCTCCTTCCTCGCCCTCCTCTGCCCACCCAAAAAAGAGAGGACTGTTCCCAAAAAGGGGACAAACCCACCAGGGTTGCCTCAAGGAGGAATTCCCCCTTGGCCTGTGGTGTGGGATTTTATAATTTTTTTTCTTTTTCCCCCTCAATTTTCTTTCCCACCTCCCCAGTGATGCTGCGTCCCCCTGAGCCTCAGGGAGAGGATGGGACTCGGTGGCAGCCGTGGGGGCTGAGCCCCCCGAGCCCCGGACACGGTGCCGGTGTCCCTCTGCCATCCCGACTCCATCCCCGCTCCCCTCGGGCACCAAAACCTCCCACGGGGCCGGGGCCTGGCCAAGCACCAGCCTTGGACCACGGCACCAATGCTTTTCCTCTTGGGACATTTAGGAAAATAAAGAAAAAAAACCCCAAAACTTCAAAGAACACCCCCCCCCCCGAATTGCCCTGAAAAGAGGCTGTTTGGGGAGAGGACGTGGCTCAACTGGTCACTGGGGTAGTGGCGAGGGGCTGACAGTGGGTTTGGTATCCATGTGATGTCACCTTCTGCTTCCTCCTCTGCTTTGCTCTCTTCTTCTTCTTCTTCTTCATTATCTTTCTTCATTTTCTTCTTCTTCTTCATCTTCCCCCTCCTCTTCTTCATCTTCCTCTTCTTTCTTTCTTCCTCTTCTTTCTTCTTCTCCTCCTTCTTTTCTTTTTCCTCTCCTCCTCCTCTTCTTCTTCCTCTTCTTTTTCCTCTTCTTTTTTTTTCCCTCTTGTTCCTCTTCTTCCTCATCCTCTTCTTCTTTTCTTAATTATTATAATTATTATTGTTGTTATTACTATTATTATTATCATCATCATCATCTGTATCAGTGTTACCATTATTGACATTGTTTTCTGTCTCTCTCCCGGGCTGGTTTGAGAAGGGCAGCCCCCTCCCCAGTGAGAGACCCTCGGGCTGACCCTGGGGGCTGGAGGCGCCGCCGGGAGCAGGGGTGACCCCAAGACCTGGGGTTTGGGGTGACCAGCGTGGGAAACGGCCAAGGAAATTTCACGTTTCACCCTCTTCGAGCAGAATTCCTTTTCTTTTGCCCGAGCGAAGAGGGTTTGTGCTGCTGGGACCAAACCCCAGCCTTTCACAGCGCTGAGGAAAAAAATGCCACCTCTGCTGATAAAAATACCCCTTTTTCCTCACTTCTCACTGTCTGACAGGGGCGGGGGGGGGGCGAGGGCTCCACAGGTGGGTGCCCTCCCGGAGAAAAGGGGAGCGGGAGGTGTCGGGTGACGCAGCAAACCCCAACCGCGCATCCCGCATCCCGGCCGGTCCCCGCAGCCTCACCTCTCACGCCCTGGGGACCGGGCGACGTCCAGGACCAGGGGCCGGTCGGGATCCCGCACCATCCGGCGCCAGCGTCAGGAGAACCCGCCCGGAGCCCAAATTCCACCGAAAAGCCGCAGCGTGGGGCCAGGCTCTCAAAAACCGCAAGCGCTGAGGGGCCCCGGCAGCGCCGTGCGGGGAGAGGAGGAAGAGGGGAAGGAGCCCGGGGGGGGGGGGGGGCCCCGGGGCGCCCCCCGGGGGGGGGGGGGGGGGCACCGAGCACCCCCCGCTCTGCTGCCGCGGGGGGGTCTTGGCAGGTCCATTTCTCTGGGGGGCGAAATAGGTGATTATACAAACTCTGCCCCCTCCCCAATAGCTTTTGGCTGCCGATTTCCTCTCTTCGTTGCCACAGGGGGCAGAAAGCCCAGCACCCCCTCTTTTCCATCACCACCCCCCCCGCTCCCCCCGGCTCTGCCCGGCCACAGCCGCCCCGTCGGGGCCGCCCCCTCCCCGCAGCCCCGCGGTTCTGCCCGGCCCCCTCCGGAGCTGGGGGCGGCCGGGGCCGCTCCGGGGGAGGGGAGAGACTCGTTCGCGTCCGTCCCCCCCCCCCTCCCCGCCTCGGAGGCGGCGATAAAAGGGCTGGGAACGGCGGCCCCCGGGGCAGAGCGGCCGCGGCCATGAGCGCGGCGGGGAGCCCCGACGGGGCGGCCGCGGGGCCGGCGCTGCTGCTGGCGCTGGGCGCCCTCCTGCTGCTGGCCGGGGCTCGCCGCCGCGGCCGGGGCTCGCCGGGCCACCGGAGGAGCCCCCCGGGCCCCTTCGCTTGGCCCTTGGTGGGCAACGCGCTGCAGCTGGGCCGCTTGCCCCACCGGGCGTTCGGGCGGATGGTGCGGCGCTACGGCCCCGTCTTCCAGCTGCGGCTGGGCCAGCGGCGCGTGGTGGTGCTCAACGGGGAGGCGGCCATCCGGCAGGCCTTGGTGGCCTCGGGCGCCCGCTTCGCCGGCCGCCCCGATTTCCCGTCCTTCGAGCTGGTGTCCGGGGGACACAGCGTGGCCTTCGGGTCCTTCTCGCCCCGGTGGCGGGCTCGCCGGCGCCTGGCCCACGCCGCCCTGCGCGCCCGCTCGACGGCGGCCGAGGTGGAGCGGCACGTGGTGGCCGAGGCCGGCGACCTGGTCCGGCTCTTCCTGCAGCGCAGCCGGGACGGCGCCTGCTTCGAGCCCTCCCGGCTCCTGGTGGTGGCCAACGCCAACGTCCTCTGCGCCCTCTGCTTCGGCCGCCGCTACGGCCACGCCGACGGCGAGTTCGCGGCGCTGCTGGACCGTAACGACCGCTTCGGGCAGACGGTGGGGGCGGGCAGCATGGTGGACGTGCTGCCCTGGCTCCTGCGCTTCCCCAACCCCGTGCGCCGCGTCTTCCGCGACTTCCAGGCCCTCAACCGGGAGCTGCATGGCTTCGTGTGCGCCAAGGTGGCCCAGCACCGCCAGACCTTCGACCCGCACGCCCTCCGCGACGTCAGCGACGTCATGATCGCCGCCGTGGAGCGCGGTGACAGCCCCCCCGAGGGGCTGGGACCCGAGGACGTGGAGGGTGCCATGACCGACATCTTCGGCGCGGGGCAGGACACCACGTCCACAGCCCTCTCCTGGGTCCTCCTGCTGCTGCTGAAGCACCCGCGGCTCCAGCGGGACCTCCAGGCCGAGCTGGACCAGGTGGTGGGACGCTCCCGGTTGCCCGCGGCCGAGGACCGGCCCCGCCTGCCCCTCCTGGAGGCCTTCATCTACGAGACGCTGCGCTACAGCAGCTTCGTGCCCATCACCATCCCGCACGCTACCACGGACGACGTGGAGCTGGAGGGCTTCCACATCCCCAAGGGCACCGTGGTCTTCATCAACCAGTGGTCGGTCAACCACGACAGCAGCAAGTGGCCGGACCCCCAGCGCTTCGACCCCACGCGCTTCCTGGACGCCCAGGGGCGCCTGGACCGGGACCGGGCCGGCAGCGTCATGATCTTCTCGGCCGGGCAGCGCCGCTGCATCGGCGACCAGCTCTCCAAGCTCCAGCTCTTCCTCTTCACCGCCATCCTCCTCCACCAGTGCTCCTTCCACGCCAACCCGGCGGAGCCCCTCACCATGGACTGTGTCCACGGGCTGTCGCTGAAGCCACGGCCCTTCACCCTCAGCGTGAGGCAGAGGGACCCCCTGCTCATCCAGCCCTGAGCCTGTGCAGGGAGGGGGGAGGGGGGCCATCTCTGCCGCACCCCCTTGTTTTGGGGAGGGGGGACTCCTGCTTTGCCTGCAGGTGGACCTTCCCGTGGAGCGTCCCCCTCCGTAGGGTGACGCCACCGAGTCCCCGCAGCAATAAATGCCTTTGACACAGAACTGGCTCCTCTCGGTTCCTCTGGGAGGGGGGGGACTGGGAGCATCATTCACGCCCGAGCCCCCATCCCACATCCCCTCAGCTCTCCTGCCCCAAAAGGGGTCAAACCCACCTCCCCACGGGGACTTCCCTGCAAGGACCGGACCCCCCCCCCTCGCCCCGAGGGGTGCAGCGAGGAGTAGTTGGTTCATCCGTGGCAGCAGGAGGCCGGAGGGGGGTATTTGGGGTGGGGAATGTCAGGGAAAGCCTCATGGGGGCTAAGGGAGGCTGGGGGGGGGTCCTGTTGATGGAACTTATGAAGGGTTGAAGGACCAGTTACTGGGAGGTGGGAGAATGGCCCCACCAGTTTGAACCCATGAGCAACTCTCGCTGCTCCAGTTTGGGTGAAGAAGGAGGTTCAAGAACGTTTTGGGGGGGTATTTCTCACCCCCCCCTTTTACCAGGAAACAGCGGGCAGTTTGTGGGGTGGGTGTCCCACCTCCCTGGGGACAGAGCAACCCAGGAAAGGTGCTTCTGCTCTACAAGCCTCTGCTTGAAGCAGAAAGAGCCTTTGGGCACCCAAGAGCAGGCTCCAGTGATGGGCGCTGAGCTGCTTTGCTGAAATGGGACACGGCCCATCTCCAAAATCAACCTTTTCCCCCCCGATTCAGCTCCCAAATGACATCTGGCAGCGTGACCTACAGCTCTCAGGAAATCCTCACCTCCCACGAGCGGGGCCTGAAACTCCTCCAAAGCTCAGCACAGAAACGGAGCCCTGGTGGTGCCCCACTGAGCACCAGGGCTGGAGGGTTCCTGATGCCACCATGTGTCCCCTGGGCTGCCTCCATGGACAGCTGGCATGTTCCCAATGCCACCGTGATGTCCCTGCTCATGGCCACCTCCATGGGCTATCAAAATCAGGGAGCACGACCAAGACAGGGGTCAGCAACAGCTCCGTGGTGCCCAGGTTTGAAAGGAAGCGCAAGTTTCTCCTCTTTAGACACACAACTGTGAAAACACCCCTGGAGATGCCACGAGACAGAAATCAGTTCTCTCGGCGTCCCAGACTGCCTGCCCAGAGCTTTGCCACCCAGGGTCATCACCACCTCCTGTGGTCCAGCTGGAGCCCCTCTGCCTGACACCCCCTGGAGATGCTGACACTGAGCTCCTGGACTGGTGGACAGCTTTCAGGACCACAGGATGGTTATTTATTCACAGAATGATAGGGGGTTGGAAGGGACCTCTGGAGATCACCTAGGTGATCTAGAGATCATCTTCAACCTCATTTTGTGGGTACACTAAAATAGGGGAATGAATATGGGAAGAGCCCCGGGGCCTCGGGTCTCCTCTTTAAGCTGTCTCAGCACATGATGACGCTTCCAAGTTCATGCTACACCACAGTGCTACTGGTGGCACCAGTATGACCATGATGCCCGTGGTCAACAGGAGCAACACAACAACACTCTCCCTGCAGCCCCCCCAGACCCGGTGGGGAGCTAGTTTAGAACTGAACATCCTCACATTCCTGACGTGAGGAAGGCCACGGAGGAGGGAAGGCGCTGGGCTGAGGAAGAGCATCACGACTTGCTCCTGCATCTCACAAAGGCCAAGACGCGGTGGGACCTGCCCTGGGTCCAGCGCAGTCATCGGCCACTGGAGCATCCCACCCGCTCCCCCCGCCGGCCCCTGGACCTCCCGCTCCGTCCCCACCCGTAAGGAATTTACAGTCGAGGGTGTTCAAGCCCCAGCCCTGAAGATTTTGGGGTCTGCGTTTGCCATGGCCCCGAGCGGCTGCAGGCGGGAGGTGGTGGCCATGACCTGCAGAGCCCGTGGCCACAGCTCTGCGGCCGGGGGCAGGAATCTGCCTCCAGCCCTCACTCGAGTGATTTTGCAATACTTTGACCACCTCATTTCTCATGTTTAAGGAGAAGCGCTGCCAGGAAATATCATTATTTTATTGTTTTTTTCACTGTGGATGCTGGGAAAGGCGCTGTGTCCTCACGCTTCCCAGGGCACAGACCCTTCCTGCTCCCTCTCCGAGTCAGCAGCCGTCTCTGCAGGCAGGTACCCGCTCCCACCGCAGCCTCCCTGCCCCCAAAATGCTGGAAGATGTTCATTATTAATTATTATTATTAAGCAAAAGACAGAGAAGAGCCCTGGCTGCAGCACCCAGCCTTCCACCGAGGAGGAAAGCCATTAGTGCCCCATCACCCACCCCACGGCAGGTACACGACAGCCCGAGCTGAGAGATCCAACCCCCCCTGCTTTTCATAAACAACTTAATAATTGAACCTCCATCCAAAATGCCTTTAACTCCGAGGTGGCAGCGGAGCTGACCCCTGCAGGAGACACGTCTGCAGCGCCGGGCTCTCCAGAGACAGCACAGCCCCCCGGGGCCTGAGCCCTGCTCAGCTGGTGGCTTTGGAAAGAGCAAAATTCTTACGAACAGAAGGAAATCTCTGGCCCTGGAGCTGCTGAGATGGTGTTTTCAGGCCCGACAGCGCGGCCGCGTGTGCAAACCCCACAGCGAGCCCCGACTGGGCTCAGCCTTATCCCCCCTCTCCTTCCCCCACCCCGTAACCTCATCTTCCCTTCGCGTTTCCCCAAGAGCAGCTTCTTCTCCGATTGTGCTGCTTCTCCCACAACAGCCGAACAGCAGCCAAATCACTCAGTGGGAACAGCCACAGCCCCCCCGCTCCAGGTTGTCTCTCCAGCCCAGCCGGGTCCCCGCAGGTCAGATTTTGCCAGGGAATTTCCAAGGAATTCCAAGTGTCAGTGAACCAAAGAAATGGGGGTTTAGGCGAAAGCAGCGCGGGGTGGGAGCGGGAAGGGCTCTCGGTCCCGGGGAGGCTGCGATGTCGACATTCCCACCCCAGCCCCGAGTCAGGAGTTTCCCGGCACAGGGAGAGGTGGCCACAGCTCTGATACGTTCCTTCTGTTGGAAACCCACCACAACAGGGAGTTTGCCAGGTCTCAAATCCCTGTCCTGAGCCCGGGGGCAACGCTGACCCCCTCCGGGATGGCCAAGGTGCTTAAAACCATCCTCCCAACCTCCCTCAATCACCAAGTTAACACTCAAGTAGCACAAAATGTCACTTTGAAAAGTCCTTCAGGAGCTTCTGATGGTCCAAGAGCCAGAGATTTAGGTGAAGTGACAGGGTCCCTACACATCCATCCCCACCTCAGTGTCCCTGCCAATGCCACCGGTCCCATCCCACACAACCCCATCCCCTGGTCCCTCCAGAGCAGCAGAACTTGGCAGGATGCCCCTTGGTCGGCACCAGCTCCTTTCCTCAGGGACACCAAACCTCTCTGGGGTGACCCAGTGCACTCGAGGAGGCCACGATTCCACCTGGAGGAGGAAATAAAGGGAAAGGGACTCCAGAGGAGCTGCTCACTGAAGACACCCTAATTCCACACCCAGGTAAGATGAGGCTGTGGGAGCTCAGCCACCTCTGGGAGAGGGCATCTCCCACGTGTGCCACTCCTATGTCCTCCTCCAGTGAGGGGATCCCAGGACCACAGTGCAGGAACGTGCCAGTAATTCAAGACCAAAATTACTCCCCCTGTCCCCCGGGGCAGCCTGAGCCCTTTCCTTCTTCCCTCGTACCGCTCCCGAAGTGTGTGGATCCAGAGGAGCACCACGGCCCCGTCCCCGTCACCAGCCACTCTCTCTGCAGAGTCATCTGCAATAAAATGGGCTCAAACCCAGGGAATCTAGAGCCCCCGGCACCACCAACCACAGCCACCAGTCCCCGTGCCTGGTTGCTGTCCTGGGGAAGCCGGAGGTGCCCTGGAGATCACCAACACCCCCCAGCTCACAACTCGTTACCCCATTTTATTTAAAACCATCTTCACTTGGGTCCTTCCCTCACCACAAAGCACGGCCCCTCTTACTCCTCTTACCTTGGGGCACCCCAAGACCACCAGCTGTAGGGCCCCCACGACACACGAGATGTGCTACAGGTGCCCCCCCGTTATTCAATACACAAATAACCACGATGGTGACTTCCCCAGCGTCTGCCATCGCGTCGGGTGCTGGCACCAGCAGGTGATGGTCTCTAGAGACCTCACCTGACCTTGGGGGTCCCCCCCCTCCCCGGTATTGGTGTAAAAAGCAAGAGAGCAGCACAGGATCCCCTCCTCCTTAGTTACAAGTGCTTTATTTAAAACAGAACAGCACAGCGAGGATAAATTAAAGAGGTTCAGCTGCTCCTTAGTAGCAGAGTTACCCACGGGTGGGGGGGTTACAATTCAGACACGAGCAGCTCCAGGAAATCCTTCTCTCTCACCCCAGGACGTATCTGGATGGGAGCAGGACAGAGTCTCTACCAAAACTGTACCAGGCAAATGAATTCCTTGTGGAATGTGTACGGTGGAGGTGGCTCCGAGGAATTCCCACTGTCCCCAGGATCAGCCCGAAGCACCTTCTCCCCTGGCAAACAGCCCCCCCGCCCCAGGGCACGGCAGGAGCCCAACAGCAGACCCTGCCTTTTATTGCTAAAACCCAGAAATAAATCCCCAGGTGTTGATAGGGAAGCATTTCAGCTCCACAGCCCTGCCCCACTCCACATGAACCTGCCAGCTGTGCCACCACAACCCACCACCCTCTTCAGCCTCCTCACTCACATCAAGCCAGGAAGAGGCAGAACCAGGAACCAGAATGGAAAAGGTTCCTCTGATCGTTATGCCCCGAATTCCCAGAGATCAGGCTGAAAATGTAAAACACAGCCTTGATCTGTGCCTGAAAGGATCTGGGAGTCGTGTCCTCTCTTAGAGGCGTTGATGAGGTCCCAGCAGATGGAGCAGAACAGAAACCCAACAGGGCAGAGAACCTTCCTCCCAGGAACCAGTGCTCCCAGCATCCCGGGACAGGGAGGGGCCACA
Organism: Scolopax mira; assembly: GCA_004320125.1. Classification (NCBI taxonomy): domain Eukaryota; kingdom Metazoa; phylum Chordata; class Aves; order Charadriiformes; family Scolopacidae; genus Scolopax; species Scolopax mira. The sequence continues at coordinate 41,867 of BJBW01012814.1, read as the reverse complement.
CACACAAAGCCCACGTGGGAGCCACGGGCCAGACCCCGCTCTTTCAACCCAAAACTCCAGTCTGTCTCTCTTTTTTTAAAAAAAAAACAAAACCAAACAACCACAAAACAAAACCCAACCCAAGACAAAAGCGAAGCAGGTGATCACATGGAGGGGAAGCTGAAAGCGTTCACCAACACCCAACCTGAACTCGGGCTTGAGAGAGAACTTGAGCAAGAGGTTGTGCCCAGGTGAAACCACCTGAGAAGGGACAGCAAAGGGGAAGAGTCCCCATCATTTAACCACCACCTTTTCCTCCAGGGAAGCAGGTTGCTTGGACTCAGAGACAGAAGAGGTTCTGGTCACAGCCCTGTTCACCCCCCCCCTCCATGGCAGCAAATGCCTCCACCTCCCCCCCCAGAGAAAATGCCCTCAGCTTCCGTGGGTAAGAATAACAAGATTTTTGGTATCAGTTCCCAGATGCTGCCTGGTGCAGAGTTAACAGCAGCTGCTGCCCTGAGAGGGGCTGCCAGCCCACACCCCACCTCCCCAATTAACAAATTACCAAAACACTTCCCTCCTGCATCGCCCTCTGCAAGGCTTCCCCAACACAAATGGGATGAAACACCCAAACCCAACCCAGTGCAATCCCCGGCAGCAGATGAACAGCAAAATGGCATTTTTTTCCCCCCAAGCCTTCAGCCTCTTCTTGTTTGGAAACAGCCAAACACCCAGAGAAAATCCAAGGGGCATTGGAATCCGTGGAAACGCGGAGTGAGAGTTTTCTCCAGAAAATACACAATCCAAAGACTCCAATGCACAGAAGAGCAACTGGGAGGGATTAATCCCACCCTGGGCCGGGCTGGTCGGGAGAGGGGAGGCATCAGAGGGACCAGGAGGCTGCTGGGGCAGCTTCTTGCCAGAAAAAGCCCTGCAAACCTTCCAGAGAAGAGTCCAGTCTCTGCTCATCATCTCTTGGATAGCTCTGCCGCGCGCTTCCCAGCTCCGCTTGAGCAATCACAAGGAAAATAGCTGAAAAACTTGTGCAAGTATTTCGAGACTGGATGTTTAGAAGAAAGAAGAAAAACATAATGGTCATCCAGCGGGAAACATTCAAAACAAGCCCCAGTCACATCCAGCTTCAGCACTGCACTGAGGAACCCAAACACTAAGCACAGAAAAGCCCCGCAATTAGAGATGAAGTGCCCAAAGGCAGCTCCGCACGGACACGGGGCACGTCCAGCCTGTTCCCCCAGCTCTTCATTTGTAACTATCCATTTTTAACATTTCAAGCAAATAAAGCCAATCGCACACTCACCTGGAGCTCGTGAGATGAGCTCAGCACCAAAGTTTTAGGGAGTTTAGTTTGGACAGACAAACAAAAAGAAAAGGTAAAAAGTGCCCAATCTAAAAAGGGGAAATTTTTAAGCTCGAGTTTGCCACATTATCTCCCCTTCAGCATCATCTCCACGAAGCAAAGCCCCGTCAGGGTAACACAGGTGGGCCAGGGACTGAAAGAGCCCATTAGGAAGTGCTTTACTCCTGCAGTGTTCTCTCTCTCTCACAAACACCACACAACATGGCAGGACCTGACAAACATTAAAAAAGAAGCGCAGGAGGAGCCAGGTGCCGGCTGAAAGGTGGAGGAGAGTCAGGAAACCCCTGCTCAGCGCTTGGGGAAACACCTGCAGGCAGTTCCTGCTCCCTCAGTGCGTCAGCCTTGGGCACCTTGGCTTCTGCCCAAGCAGGTGGCACCTTTGCCTCCTCGGTGTCACCTCCAGTCCAGAGCTGGCAGGACGTTACAGGGAAGCACCAGCTTTGCCACAGCACAGCCCTGGTGCCATAACCAGTGTTTTCTTGAGAAGCAGCTCCTTTTCACACTAGGTTATTCCATCTAAACCACAGCAGCACAGTTCAGAAGGACACAAGAAGTTGTCAACCTCCTGGGAGAGGAGGAGAAACATCGCCAGGAGGGAGCTCTGAAGTTTAAACTCCTATTACTGGCCCTGAAAAAGCAACTTGCCTCTTAAAAGTGAGGTTTTGTGGAGGAAATCTGGTTGGTCCCTGGCAGTAACTCCCTGCAGCAAACCAGGGAGGTGGTTCAGGGAAGGACCAAGAGTGTGTCTGGGCCACCACCACTGACTTCCTGACAGCGAGGCAGGCAGGGCTGGCAACTCCCCTCTTTAAAGTCATTGTTGTCCCCTTTGTCATTGCCTTGTCTCGAGCCCCGGTGCCCAGGGCAGGAGAAGGTCCCACCAGCTCCAGGGTGGCACACACAGCACGGACCAGGGCAGCTCCAGACTCCATCCCACCTGAACCCCCCTGCCAGGCGTGCAGGCAGTACTTCAACTGGTCCAATTAACACATATTATTAAGGAAAAGAGAAAACAGTTCACGTATCTGAAAGAAACCCCCAAACATTGGCTGAAGACTTCCTCAGAATGCTTTGGGAGAGCTCAGCAGCCTGAGGCTCGGGCTATTGGAGTTCAGGTAGAGTTTGTGATATAAAATATAGATGTGTTTATATAAATATGTATATATTTTTATATCAAAGTATATATCTCACATATATCTATGACAGATGTACAACCACACATATTTTTTGTATCACAAATTCTACTTATCCCCCCACCCCCCCCTTTTCAGAACTTTGACATTTTTTAGGAATTTTAAAAAAAAGCAAACATCTGCAGTGCTGTACAGAGGAAAATACCATTACGTTTTATCTGATCAAATCCCACCAAGATCTTTTCCTGGATGCACTGACGAAACTGCTGCCTGTTTTCTTCCTGTAAACTCCTGCTGTTTGTCCACGAAGTGCAACCAAAAGCTGTCGGGACCGTGACGGCCCTTTCCCTGGCAGGCGGCTGCCTGTGCAGGGAGCTGTGCTGTGCTCACTCCTGGCAGGCTGAGCCCATCTCCTCCAGTTCTCTCTCGCTTTCTGCATCCTGGAAATGCAGTAAGAGGGCAGAGAAATACAGAGCCTAATTGAAACAATTAAAAAAAAGAAAATTCCCCTTTTCTTCTCCAACCCCAGGCCGGGCTTTCAGTAACCCCAGCCTCACACTCTTCCCCCCCCTCCCCCGTATGGCCTTCCCCACACCACCATCCTTAAGCCTAATTAAGTTTTCCAAGTGAAAAAAGAGTTTCTCTTATGACTCCATTTGAGAGATGAGAACTGACAACCAGGGCAGCCGAATTCCACCCTCTGCTCCCTCCCTGACTCTCAGCCTGGAGAAATGCCTCTGTTTTTCCTTCTCAGCATGATGGAAGTTATTTGATTGATGAGAGAATTAACATTTGCAAAGACTTAACCAAAGCCACTTAAGCCTTGGCTTCCTTGCTCTCCCTTGCTTGACTCCCACTTGTCATTTCAGAGCAGGAGAGAGAATTAACCGTTCATGACTTTCCTGCCTGGTCTCTGCTGAAAATCTCATTGCTTTTCTGATGAAACTCTTACGCCCCCAACACAAGAATCTCTTGTTCTTTTGGAAAAAATCCTCTTCCTGTGTATCAGCTGTACCATTCTCACTCTCTCTAGAGAGATTTCCAACCAGCCTACGGTGAGGAAGCAGAGCCAGGATATTTCCTTCTTCAAGAAGGGAACAAGTTCTGCTCCATCCCTGGTTTCCCCATTTTCGGCAGCAGCCGGTGGCCAAATGGCTGATGGAGTCCTGGCCCTGCCCTGCAGGTGGTAGCCCAGGCGAGCCAGCCCCTCGCCAGCTGGTTTGCCAGGATCTCTCACATCCCTGCCGTTTGAATCTCAGCACAAGACTCTTCCCACCTAAAAACTAATCCTGGCCTGAAACTCAGCGGTGTGGAAACGCTGTCTGTCTCTTGAACCCTGCCCGTTTGCTCCCTCAGCCCAAGGCTCAACTGGAAGGGCCACAGGACCCCGCTCACCTGACTTCCCCTGCATTACTCATGACGATGCAGATAACATCAGAGTCATATTAAAAGCTGATGTGGTTTCAGTTTCCAACTGGCAGCAGTTTGAGGGCACCTTCTACACAGTTGCTGCTTAAGAAGCAAAGTGCAGAAGAGCTCCCAGCTGGGGAGCGCTGCCACACGGCAGCTCCGACACGGGGTGCAGCCTGCTCCCCACAGCCCTGACAAATATCCCACATACTAAAAAATAAACGAGAATAAAAATGCTGGGCAGCACAGCTGAGCTTCTGAGCAGCTCGGCACAGCCAGTTCCTGCCTGCAGGGGCTGAGGAGCCGAGTGGCACCAGGAGAGCTCAATCTCAGCAGCTCCTCCAGAGCCACCCGGGCCATGGATGGACACCCAGCTGAAGCTGTGCCACCTGAACCGAGCTGGCCAGCCATGACAGTGCCCAAAGGAATAAACTGCCCCCCAAAAGGGGCGTGGGAAGCAGCGTGCAGCTCCCCAGTGGCTTTGCAGATACTCCCATTGATGGATGGCAGCAGCACCACTCGTACAGCTGTGCTGGGCTTCTACAACTCACTCCCAAATCCTCACTATCTGTCACTATTTTCCTGAATTGCTTTAGGCATTCTGACTACAGGCCCCAAGAGAAGAAGAGTCCATACTAAGGAACAAACCACTTTAAAACTCAGGCATCCAAGCTGGAACATCTCTCAGAAATCAATCTTATCTCTGCTCATCCTCATCCTGTGCTCACTGAGACCTCTACCTCTTTGGTATTAACGGGCAGCTCCGCAGCAAGATTCATCCAGAGAGTGGCTGCAGAGGGGTTCCCCAGGTCCCGGTAACACTGAGAAGGAAAAATGACAACGTGAGAGGAGTTAAATGGGGGAGAAATCAGGCAGCAAATGGAACCGAGCGATTATGGACCCTGGGAACTGATAAATTGAGCTATTTCTGCCTCTCAACCATTGGCACTTTTTCAGGCTTCTCACATTTCTTGCAGTTCCCTTCACTTGTAAAGCATTAAATCACCATCACATTAGAAATTACTAGATTTTTGATTCTTGTTTTGGGCAAGGAGATTGGTTTGTGGTTGGAGATTTTAAAGTATCCCTGAGATTGTCATCGTTTTCGAAGCTCTGCTCTGATTTCCATTCAGCCACTGCTCCTCACACAGCTTTCTCTGTAAAACTGCTATTCTGAGAGCACATCATTGTGAAGCTGACATTCCCCAGGCTGTCAAAGCTGGGGTTCAGCCACGAGCACTGTAACTCCTAATATTTACAGGTCTCTCGGGTCTCACAATAGCTGTGAAATATTTTTCATTGTGAACTGTCCTCCTACAGCAGAGAAAGAGCCGTCCCTGTGGGTAACAGAAGGGTTTCGGTGCCCAGAGAGACATGGGGGCATTTGGGGGCTACGAAATAAGCAGGGGAAAAGGAAGTGGTTGCTTAAAAAATAAATACAAAAATCCAGCATTGCTGTAATCACCATAAAGAGCCAACATTCAGTTAGGATGAGGAATGAGGACAACAGTTAGACTCCTGCAGGGCTCTGGGATGTCGCTGCACGGTACGTGCATGTCTGTGTTCTGGGGATTTCCTGCGGCGTGGGATAGTTCTGGGGGAGAACTCTCTGTTCTGCTGCAAGTGCTGTCAAATTCTGCATCTGGGCAATTCAAAATAGATGGAATCAGGGACACCCTTGGAGCCCTGAAACACTCTGTGTCTCCGTACACCAGACACAAATGTCAGAAAATGACTATAAAACATAATTCTCTTTTTTACTTTGAAGTCTGACCCATCAGAGCACCATCTCCTTCAAAATAATTAGATAACTTTTGCAAAAAAGTGCAAAAAATTGCACTTTTAAAATTTTGTCATTAAGGATGTGACCCAAAGTGTCAGAGCCTGGGATTAGGGAAAAAACCCTAAACCAAACCCAACCAGGTAGAATGGTCCTATTAACCCCTGGGCTAACCTGTGTCTGCAGAGAGTTTCTGAAGCTCAGTCACATCTGCCACAGACGGGAACTCTTAGCCCAATAAAAACGTGGAGATTACACCCAAAGAAACCCCAATTTTTACATCCAGTCTGAAAAATCTATTTAGGTTGAGACTTGTGAGGATTCACTGCTGCAACCTCACTGGAAGTAAGACCCAAGTCTCCCATTCTTTACTCCCTACAAGGCATTTAGGGGTGATTTTGAATTTCCAGGAATGCTGGCTGCATTTACAAGCAGAGAGAGAAACAATTAAGGGCACATTCATCACGGCACAGGAGCAGCCAGAAACAAAAGGCAGCTGATTTACAAATATGTAGCTGATTGTGCCTAATCACCCCAGGGCTGCTGCCATACATCAGGCGGGAAGGCTCCTGCCCCTCTTCCCTGGGTTTTCCTCCTCTGCCCGTCACCTTTGTTTTCCTTAACGAGATGCTCGTTGTGAAATAAATTGTGCACCCAGGTTCCTGGGATAACGCACTCCAGAGCGAGCAGATCCTGGGCCTTGCACACTCCCCTGGTAAAATTCACGTTCTTTGGGACACTGGGAATTCAGGAATTTCACAAAGAACGGCTACAGCTACTCTTTGCTACGCCCACTCTGGCTAATATTTCTAAAGCTATTTGGGCTTTAAATATTTCTAGACTCTAACTAGAGATTGTAGGAATTAAGCAGCAATTTTAACATTTAAGAGCTCAAAGAGCTAAATTAAGAGCTCAATTATTCCCTCAATGCAAACAAAAAGATCTCCAGAGCTCTAGGCATTTCTGGTGTATTTTGTATTTAATTGTTGCTCAGGACTTCCATCTGTATTGGTAAATACAGAGACATAATTTATCCTTCCCTTTCCCCAGGACTCTCTTTCTGTGCAGACCACAGAAACCCGTGGTGGAGGTTAAACCTCCAGCCCATAGCTCATGAATTACCAGCAGCTTTATACAGAGTTTGATCTGTTAAAAACTAAGAAGGATGCTCCACCGGATGACTCAAAGGCAAAATCCTCCCTGAATTTTAACCTCTGCACAAGGTGATTTGGCCTTTTTAAAAAAATACTGTCGTTTTATACAATCTTGCTTCTGGATGGAGTAATTTGCAGGTACCTAACACTTTACAAGCAAAGATAATTTTTTAAAGTACAAATATTTCTTCTCCTGGAAGCATATGGCTGAAGTAAAGAAAGCAGCGAGCGCTGGTTACCTTGGCAATGTAGACTCTTCCTGCTTTGGAAAACCCTGGGCTCAGTTCCTCGACCTACAGAGAACAGAGGGGAGGGTGGGACAGGCAGAAAGGCTGACATTGGGGGATGCAAAGCACCAGTTAATGCTTAAATCAGGCTTATTGCACCTCTTAAAAAAGACAAGAAGAAAATAGACGACTAAAGCCTACTTTTGTCAATAGACAGAGCAGTGCAGGAGTGCTCCAGGGGCTCGCCCGGCTGGGCTAGTGAAGGCCTGAGATTGTCACCAAGTCCCTGTGACTCATTGGACTCCATCCACACTCCCACCCACCCTAGTGCCATGGAAGGATGGCGAGTGGTGAGGGCGAGCACTCGGCAGCAAAGGGACACTCAGGACCAGCCCCAGGACCTCTCCTGCACATGCTCGTGCACTGTTTTACCTCCCTGAACCATCCAGTCTCATCCACCTGGGCTCCTCCCAACCGTGCCAAACCTCAGCAATCTTCCCTCAGATTTTTATCTCCTCCTTCCCAGCAACTAATTCCCATTTTCCCAGGTCCCTCTGCCTCCTTCCATCCATCCCTGTGAGCGTCACCACCCTCCACTCAGCTTTGTTCCATCCTGCTCCTGTAACAAACCCCTGCCATGACCCGTGTCCCATCTGCGCTCACGGTCCCCAACGTGCTTCACCAAGATGGCCAAGGCCAGCCCTTGGAGAAAGCACCGAGGGCACAACCAGACAATGCTCCACCTCTTCCTTCCACTGTCTTAGACCCGATTCCGTGTATGACAAACCCAGAGCTGCCCTTTGCCAGAGATCTCCATTCCCTGAACACACCAACCCTGGCCGAAAGCAGAGCTGACCTGTTCTGAGCGCACGTCTCCAGGGGATAATTAGTTTCATTGTGCTTTTCAAACTCCCTCTGTATCAGACCAAAACTAAACCTCAGAAAAACACAAGTTCCTGTTTCAAACCCCAGCACTGCTCTAAAAGCGAGAGGCTCTTCTTCTCTCTAATGAAAAGAAACAAAACACTTCCCCTGAAACTTATCTCTGAAATGATTTAACCATTTTGGTGACAAGTATATTGCCTAGAGCAGATACCCATCCCAAATTCCCCCTCAAATGACTACATTTTGGCAAAACTCTAAGAAATTGAAGTCAGCATGCTCTTCCAAGACACTTTGCTGGGCCAGCCCAGGAGTTATGCAGTGGGAGGTCCACTGGTTTCTCTCAGAGGTGCTTAAGAGTGGTTCTCACAGGCACACCCAAAGCCACTCTCTTTAACTCATTCCTCTCCTGCAGGCCCTGGCAACAAGAGCAAGATGCTCAAAAATGCCATCTCTGAAATTCTTTTCCATCAAGAGGGGGACAAAAAATAAGCCTTTCAGAGGGTAGGGTTCTTACACCGGAGGAAGTCCTCTTCTTTAGAGAGCCACATAAGCAATGTGCTCCTCAAACCCTGAAGTAGTTGCCTTCAAAAGTTTGAATGGGAAAATTCTGACCTAATCAGAGAGCTTTTTTATACAATATTCTGAGAGAAATTAGAGGAACAGAACATTGTGGGGGGAGCTCACTCAGATCTTACAGACCACACGAACCCACTTTTAAAAGGAAACCCAACACCCTTAAAAACACTTCTGATTGCTTGGGTCTAGTCCTGAGGTCTTAAAAATCCTGTTCTCCCGTCTGGCTGTTCTATAACAGAGGCTCCAAAATTTTTTGCTTTCACCAGCTTTTCTCCCAGGTTCTCGCCAGAGGAGACGTATCGTGGAGACCCCGGGGAGCGATATGTTTAAGCAGAATAAAAGAGCTGCAGTTCCACCCGAGGCTGCACGAGCCAGGTTAGTGATTCCTGTGCTTATCAACCACATTTCATTACCCGGAGGAAGTTCTGCAGCGCGTCCTGGACGGTGGCTGTAGGAGGGGCCTCAAACAAGGCAGAAGCCGTCTTTTTCTCCAGCCATCCCAGGTGGGAAACCTGCAGGGAGAGGGAGATGGAAGGGTCAGGCCCCCCAGGGACACAGCACAGGCAGAAGGATGCAGACAAGGAGTTATCCCCATCCTTGGAGCTGGCTCGTGCACCTGGGAGAAAGCCACAGACCTCGGGAGTGTCGGCAGATTCTGGACAAGCATCCAAGTCTGGTCCCAGAGCTAAACCTGATTTGCTTTTCCTCCTCCCCAGTCGGCTTGTGCAGTTCCACCCATCAGCTGCCACATGCTCAGTGAGATCTGTCTCTGCAGCTCCACATTCCAGGCACAAACAGCCCCGGCTCCTGGCAGCTCCCACCCCCGAGTCCCAGCAAATGCCCACATGGAGCCCCCTCTCCAGCTGAAATCCTGTTCCAGAACCTGTTCTCACCACACACAGATCCCTGGATCTTTGGCTAAAGCCTTCCCACCAACAGATAGTCACATTTGGAGAAACTGGTAGCTATTATAACTTACTTTATTTCTTCTCCTGCTCCCAGCTGCTCCCTCTCTAGCAAGAGCCAGCCTGACACTTCCGTGGGGGACAGGGCTGCATCTTCTGGTAATATCTTCTTTAATACTGTATAATTCTTATAATGCTGAATAGCAGCAGCACTAACAAGTTTTTTGCTTCACAGCATCAGCAGCTGGAGGAGCAGTAAAGCTGAGCAGAAAGTCCCCAAGAGAACAGAGGTGGGAGCTGCCACAGGTTCCTGCTCCTCCCCAATTACCAGTGGCAATTATCTCAGCTACATTGCTACGGCAACGTGTGACTGCATTCCTGACAGCAGCAAAGTGCTTTCAAATGGAATAAACTGAGAAGTAGAGAGTTACTGCAAACTCTTATTTCTTTTTATAGGCACTAAATCTGATTTATGGCCTTTGACTCCAAGGTTTTCCCTGTCGAGAGAGGCAGAGCAGCCGGCACACGCTCCTCCTGATGCCTTCGGCGCGTCCTGCAGCGGCAGCGGAGGAAACACATGCAAAGGATTATACAGATATACTGTGTGCAGAAAGCCCTGCCAGCCTCAAAACGTCCCTGATCACATCCATATGTGCTTAAAGCACTGGAGGTGGTCTGTTTGCCTGGAGTAAAGCAGGGGGAACAGCGAGCTGGTCTGCAGCTGGTGCCTTCCCTGATCCATCCTTTGCTGTTTCACCTCCCATGCCACCTGCAGCGACTGGAAAACTGAGTCCAGAGCCCTGAATCCTTCAGAGCACTTCAGAAATAAGACTTTTAGCAAAGAGCTCCCCTCTGGGAAAGAGACAAAAAATGGGGAAAATGAAGAGCAGAAGAGTGGCAATAACTAAACCAAAGAGCAGAACCCAGCAGCTTTTACTCCATTGCACAGAGAACACCAAGTTCTCCTGAAGCACTTTGTTGACTGGGGAGAAAAGCATTATAACAGCAAGAGCAAATGGCATTGCCCACACAGAACAGAACTCCTCGTGCCTCTGAAAACCTGAGTGTGCTGGACACCACTGGCCCTTCTCTGCCTTTGATGGTGGGCAGAGCACGGCGCTGGGAACGGCTCAGCCAGCGTCAGCCATGACCAGCAGCTCAGCACCTCCACTGCCCCTCTCTCTGAGAGACACAAACTCTGATTAAAAGCCTGTGCTGTTTCAAATCTAGCACACAAGTATTCAATTGAGGTTATCAGGAGGCAGGTGAGGGAGATGGACTGTCCCAGACCTCTCCGTTACAGTGAAGAAAGCAGCTTGGGAGGAAAGCTGAGACTCTGAATGAGACACTGTGTCCTGGCAGAAAATACTCTCACCAGGGCTTTTATCAAAGCAGCGAGGAGCTACATGGAAAAGAACATGAGCCTTTACACCATAAGAGGTTTGTGAATGCAATGTGTTTATGGCATTCCTCAGCCAAGTGTTTTTCTCAGGACTGAAATGAGGAGTTTCTAGACCCCCTCCAAGCACAACTTTTAAACTACTCCAGGCAACCAGGCCGTTCCCACACCTGCACTTTCTGACACAGTATCTGAGTTCAGCAGCTAAAGCGTGTCCTCATCCCTATGGCCAGTGGTTTGAACCCACCCATCTTTCATTCGAACAGGGAAATAATTCCAAGGAGGAAGAAACCAGCAATAAGGAGGAATAAACTATCTTACCTGGTAACACCACCTGCCCAAAAGATAGTAAGCCTTTGGATCCTCCGGTTTCAGTTCAATCGCCTTATCGATGTGTTCCTAGGGAAAACCATCACCCCCACACATTACATCGTCCTTATTGGCAACTGCAACATCCACAGGAGCAGATGGACAATGCAGGGAGCCTGTTTGCAGGCAGCTGCTGAAGAGCTGCTGCTGTTGCTCATTACCACGTGATAATTTCATGTTTCAAGTTCTCAGCCTCACCATATACATATATTTTATTTGAAAGACTTTTCTTGGTTTTTTTCCTGATATTAGTGTGCAAAAGTGCAGAGCCTTCATCACACATCACTGGAATCACCTTCCTCAGCCCAAACCGCCCACTCCAAGCGTCTCTTTGTCGCTTCCCCAGTAAGAGCTGGAGCCAATTTTCCTTTGCACTCACCTTAAAAACATACCCCGCCTGGATGCGCTTCTGAATGCTCTCGTGTTCCGCCAGCTGCCCGCAGAGCACGGCGTACCTGCACGGAGGAGACGGCTGCGTGAACCCAAACCAGTTTCCACAAGCATCGACATCCTGCCCACAGCTTCAGGAGGAGGATACAGAAGCGCACGAAAGCTTCCCAATTTGCTGGGGGAAACAGGCATGCTGTACAGCTTTTACAGGGAAGGGCCATACGCAGTAGAAATTCCATGCAGAAGGTGGTCTTGGCTTGGGTGGGATGGTGGCAAGTCAAGAGGAGTGGCTTGGTGTGACACGGAAGCTCGTGGCACCGGTGGCTGGCAAGCCCTCCTTCTGCACAAACACCTCTACGCTCTGCATTTCCTCACTCGGCAAAGAAACTGAGTCAAACCCCAGCGAAACGAGGAGCAAACGCTACTGCGGCGAGTGCCAGAACTACCGAAAGCTCTAATGTACTAAGGGGTGCAGCGAGAGCCCCCCCAGCCTGTAGCCCAGTTGGCTACTTGGAGGGAAAGTGCCACGAGAACCTACCTACGTCCCGCAGCCGACAGCTACCCCGTGGGGAAACAAAAGAACATGTTTTCAGTGATGCAAGTGCAAAGCTGTTCAGTTTTCTCTAGTACGAGGGTGATTTTTGCCCCCGAGAAGCACAGTACCCACAGAAATCATTTCCTGAGCTGTGAGAGTTTGGGAAGGTTAAGGACCCCTGGGAAGTGCCCCCTCCCCATGTGGCTTCCCCAGAGGATCCTTCCCTTCACTGCCCCCTGGTCCCAGGGCTGCTGGGTGCCGTGTCTCACCCCACGTCCCCGGGGACAGGGAACCACTGCAGAGATGTGCCCGTGGGAGTTCCTCAGGAGACTTCCCCATCTCCAAGTACACGCTCTTCAGCGTCGCCAAAAAACCCACAGACCATTTCACACCTCATTGCTCTCGCCCGAGCCAAGTTCTCCCTGTGCAAGTCACAATGCACATTGCCTTTCCTGAACAGTTACAATTTTGTCATGAAATCTCATTCCTTTAACATGTCAATTTTCTCATGGGTTCCATTCCAAAAATCTGGTTCCGTTCCAAAACTCTGGTTCCGTTCCAAAAATCTTCTTTTCCCTGCTAACAGAAGGGATTACCAGATCAACCCCACAACGTAAACCCCTCTGCCTCCAGCCGGAGGAGCCCCCAGCTGCCCTGGCACAACCCCCCACTTGCAGGCGATGAAATTAAGAGCTTTTATCATCTTCCCCAGTTTGTTTCCCAGCAGACGTCAGCCCGTGCCAGGTATCCCTCGCTACGACAGGACCAGGGTTTAAAATACAAGCCAATAAAAGGTTTATTTTCTAAGATCACAAGGTAAAACATTCCTGTAGGATAAATCCCGTGGTCTGCAGCCCTGGCTAACGGTAGCCACATTCCCGAACACATGGGCAGGCCCAAAATACAGTCGGGTCTGGTTGGAGGCTCTGCCACAAAGCGGGGAAACACCGTGAGCTTTTAACTCGGGAGATCAAACCCCAGAGAACCCCCTGCAGAGCCCCCCGGGGTCCCAGGGCAGCCTGACCAGCCCCAGCTCCAGAGCAGCAGGAAGGCTGTTGGGACACCAAGCAGCCGAGCCCCGTCTCTCCTCCCACAGCCACATAAATGTCAAGTGGTGTGACACGCAGCTGTCCAGAAATATAAATAAAAGTTATTTTTTAATGGCCTGGTGAAATGTTACATAAAACAAGCCGTAAATACTAGCCCTATCTTTGTGTCATGAAACAAACTGGAAAAAAAAAAAAAAAAGAAAAAAAGGGTTTTCACTGCAGTCCCAGGAAAAGATGAGTTTATCTGGTCCAGCTTTGCTGGTCCCAGCCCTGTCCACGGACCTCCCTTTCCATCTTGTGCCCAGAAGCCAAGGGCCACCATCCTCCTGGTGACCCTCACATGCGAGACTCCGCAGTTGTGGGATTTCTAGGCTGTAGAGATCTCCTCATCCCAACTTCCCTCCCTTTCCCAGCAGTGCTGATGTGGTTTCTTGCTTTTATCTCTCTGGCTTGTTTAGCTTGGCCTGGTGGAGCCATTTCTGGTGTGAGGCAGAGGGAACAGCAGAGGTTCGAAAGAACGGGCTGGGAAGGGGATTTTCATCTTCTGCAAAGAGAACGACACCGCTCGGATCTGGTCTCTGCAGTTACCAAAACCTCCTGTAATGATACCTCTCAGCTAATTGTTAACCAGAACCACTCCCTGAGCTGCAGACACTCCTCAAACCACATGTTCCCAGAGGAGTCTCAGCACGGTACGGATTTCCCTGTTTATTAGAAAATTAACTCTGTGGAAGCAGATACTACCAGAGGAGAGAATATTGCCAAAATGAGTCAAACAGTGACGTGTGACCACAACAGCATGGAGTAATGAAGTTCTTCCCTTTTATTGACATCAAAACTCACTTCATATGCATTTAACTAATTTTTCATGGCAACACACAACCAATTCATGACTAGCACATATCCCTACTCAATCAGCATCAGCTGTGAGCCGAACACAGCAAAGCCAGCCTGGAGAAACTGCTCAGGAAATCAAGAGAGAGCTTTTATCACACACAGACGAGGAGAAAAAATCCTTGCTGGAGCTCAACTTTCAACGAGTTACCAGAGCCAGAAAAAAGCTAGAAGAATAGGCCCCTTTCTAATCACACATGTAACTGGGAGAAACAGAGCTCCAAAACAGACATCCTGATAAAGAATCTAGAAGTTTTCCTTGCGAGCTTGAAGCAGGATTGCCCCTTAAAATACTATCTTGACTCAGAAGGCATGAAAGTGCAGCCCTGGGAATCTCCGGGTGAATTCAGATGATCACTCAAATCCACTTGCAGGCACAGAGAGGAAACCTGCTCGGACACCTGGGGCTGTCTTTAAGCAGCCTCCATCAATGAACCGCTCGTGGGTAACGCCGTCGCCACGGCTCAGCCACAGACGGGAGGCAGGAGTTCCCACCAACCCCAATCCCCAGGTTTGCCAAGGAGAGAGGGAAGGACAAAACACCAACATAATCTAAATCTCCTGCTTTTAGAGAAATGGAACAAAGGCAAAAAAAAAAAGCCAGAGTGGTGTATACAGAGTTTCAGGATGGCTAGCATTCTTTTTGTGACGTTCCTGTACGCAAGAGATTCCCCTGTAATGGGTGTAAAGCTGATCTGCAGCTCCTGGCAGGGCAAAGGCAGGAGGCTCCTGGGCAAAGGTCTGTCTAATCTGTTCCAAAAAGCACCCATCAGGAAGAAAGTGACTTTGTTTTGGAGTCAATAAGTTACCCCTGTCTCCTTTACCTGAGTTTTTCCACAATTAACTGTTCTTTGAAAAACCACTGCAAATGAATGGACGCAGAATGGCAAAAAAATCCCCTGACAACAGTGATGCTATTAAATAACTCTATTAGATTGGGTGATAGAGTAGAGATTAAATAAAAGTAGGCTGCAGACTAGCATATGCTAGAAAATTCACCAATTAGTGGGGGGTTGGCTGCAGAGAATCAAATTTAAAGGTTAATAGATCATAAGCAGCCCAAGGCAATAACATGATGCTGTACGAGCAAAGCCTCAGCTAAAGTACTATATACAATGTTTGAGTAATAAATTAAAAAGAAAAAAGAAAGAAAGAAAAGGACAAGCTGGACAGAATCCATATGACAGGAAGAATAAGAATTTGCAGAACACTGGAACAGAGCAGAAGGCTGTGACGAGCAGGGCTGCTTTCTTTCAAAACCTGGGATGAACACAACAACTGCCCTATTCTCTTACTAATAGCTCGTCACCTTAAACTTTTTTTTCTCGTGTCTAGACAGGAGAGAAGTAAAAACAAAGCTTGGGTTGACATCAGGAAAAATCCACATATGTATATATTATATATAGCTATTATATCCATATAATTAAATACAGTACTTGCTAAAAGAGGAGACGGGAGAGAAGAGGGCAGCACAAGGCCCTCACGAGGAGGTGCCAGGGACAGGGGACAGTTTCGGTGTCCACCAGGCACCGCTGCAAGACGAGGGGGACAACTTTCCAGAGGTCCCTCCAAACTCTCTGTTCTTGATCCCATTAAGACTAGAAATCAAACATTTGAGGCAAAGGGAATGTGGGGATCATAGTCAGAACACCACACAGGAAGGCCACCTGAAGAGCAACACGAAGGCCAGGGACCAGAGTTTGCCAGTGACACCAATGGAGCGTGGAGACACTGGAGGGAGGGATGAACACTTCCAGCTTTATCCCCGGTGCTACAGGCGCTTCCTACTCACTCACACTCCCGAGATCTCACTTCTCAGAACTCCTTTCTTTATGCCCAACAAGTAAAAAGCGACCCAGAGACTCCAAATGTCAAGTTGTCACTATTGTCTAGACAACTACATGTCACTATTCCCCGGAGAAGGAGGGAATATTGATCCCTGCTGAGATTTCTTTTGTCCCTGCTCATACTTTTTCTCTTCCTTAGCTCCTCTCCTGTGTCCCCACTCCCTTGGGACACGGAGATGTTCCAGGGTATCGACACCCCAGTGGAGGGAGGGAGGGAGCCTCTTGAGGGAGGGGGATGCCATCAGGAGGCTCTAGCTGCCTGCTGCTTTTCCTCCTTTACTTTCTGAAATATCTTCCAACGCCTGTTCCTATTTGCTTCTGCCCCTAATCCATGTTGTCAGCAACTTCCCTGGCTTCACCCACCCGCGGAGCAGGAAATGCACCGCTCCAAACTGGCTGGATCCGGGCAGTCATCCATGAAGAGTTAAGTCCTGACATACTGCCAATTGTTAAAACTAGAGCTATCTTCAAGTCATGTCTGGAGTGCTGCTGCTTTTCCCCCCAAAAATGCTATCTCCTATGGGAGAGCCAGATGTCCCACCAGATTCCAGAAGGGCTGGTAAACAGTCCAGTGACTGTCGAGTGTGTGAGATGTTCCACCGAAGGGACAGACTCTTCAGAAGAGAGGGCACATTCTGGAAGCTCATCCAACCCAAGAACACATCCTCCTCCTGCTTCTGTAGAACACCTATAACATCTCCCAGGGGACCAAAGCTCATAACCTCTTCTGCAACGACAGCCTCCAGCCTCAGCAAATACCATTTCACTTCCAATATGAAATTTCAACTCAAACATAAGCTAATACAGCACCTGCAAAATGTTTCCCAGATGGAACCCTGAAATCCCTCGCTGCTCTGCTTGTACTTCCAATGTTCCTTTCAACACCAGGAGGGAAGCCAAGGCAAACAGACAGCTCTCCATCCACTCCCCATCCCCAAAGCTGCTGTTACGTGCCTGCAAACAGCCGCACCGCGCGGAGAGGAGACTCTACAGGGGTTGTTTCTCTCCCTCGCCTTGGGAGGTGTCACTTATTCCTCTGTAAGCAGGAGGGACCCCTTTGTGCAATGATCGATGTCCCTCCCACCCACCCCTAAAAGTAAGAACAGACTTAGGAACTTGCTCTCTCCCCTATTCCCGAGCTGAAATCAGCAAAGGGAGAAACCAATTTAGCTGGCCATAGTATCTATCTGTTCAGAGATCTTTTATAATTAAAGCAGAGAATGACGCTGATGTCTCTATCAAAACTGGGGATCAAGTAATTGTAGGACAGGAGTACACAGGCATCAAGGACACTTGGTATCATATCCCTCAGCCTACAATGCACCAATCTGTTCCAAAGGCTCATGGCCCGTTTCTAAGCCCAGCGGTGCGGGGGAGGAAGGCAGAGCAGCAGGGGGCTTGGCTGCAGCCCTGGCCCCCCCAGCCCTGCAGAGACAGCTCTCGGGAGCAGCCCACTACAGTCACAGCTTTGTACCAAACCCGATGTCGAGAAGACCCAGGAGATCCATGGAACGGCTCTCCCCCGGATCTGGGCAGACCCCAAGGCTGGGCCAGACAGTCCCAGACACTCGCTGCTTCCTCTCTCCTTCCTCAGAAATCCCCCGCCATCCCGACGCTCGCCCCCTGCACAGCCAGCGCTCCGAAATCCCTTCTCAGCCACAAAGTTATTTCCTTTGTTTGTTGCTTTAGAACCTCAGTCACTCCCCAGTAACCCTGAGGGGCTGGGAGAGGGGGAAGTTCTACTTGCAGGGCTGAGCACAGGCAGAGCATCTCCCGTCTGGCGGGGCAAACCCCACTGCTTAGAGGATACCCGGGAACCATCCCTGAGTGGCAGCAAATGACACAGCACAGAGAACAGCAAACAAGCACCAAATCCAGCACAATCACATCTTAAGTAATCCATGCAGAGCTGGAAAGGGAGTAATTTCCTGTCCCGTTCATGGCAGAACATAATTATTTCTGTAAGTGCTAAAGGTAGCCGTGTACTCATCTCCAACGAATCCCGAGCCTCCCGCAGGCTGCCCTGCTCTTTCCTCTCTCCAGCTGCTCCCCACAGACCTGCAGAAGCCTCAGCCCCATTAGGAAATGGGATGGGTCCAACAGCACCAGAAACGGGCCCTCTGCCCCCAAAGCCACTGTGGGGAGGGTGGGCACGGGCTGTACCAGAGGCACCGACACCTCCTCCCTCTGCTGAAAAGATGGAGATTCTCTACCGAGAGACGATTAACCATCCCACTGCAGCCACTGCCTGTGCCCACCACAAACCCCAAATTCCAGAGACAAGCTTCCACCACTGTACCCCGAGGCAGGAGCACCCTTTGGGAAACACCAAGCCACCGAGTCTGGAAGTGGTTCACAGACCTCAGGACTCAGCCTGGCAACCAAAAACCCACTCCTTCAGCAGGGGAAGGCAAGAGACAGAGCCGAGCAGCGTGATCTGCTAAAGATGGGGCACGGGGTGAGTCCCAGTATTGCTCCTTCAGAGCAAAGCTTTACCTGAGAACTGCAAGTCATGACTGGAGCTGAAATCCAGCCTTTTCAAGACAATAAAGATATCTATTTAGATGCCAGTAGTCCAAACCGATCCTCTGAATAAATTTTGTCATTGCAGTAGAGTGCAGGTCTCGTTTGTAAAGGCATTCACCATCCTGTTTTCCCCAATAATTTCCATTAAAAAAAAAATTTTTCTTTTGTTCTATTTCACATGTTGTCAGTCCTTCACAGTGATTGCAGAGGAACAAAGAACTCACCAGAATACCAGAGAAGCATATTCCCTTGCCCTTACAAATATCTGCACCACTCTACAAACCCTCTTGTGGTGTGTTTTTTAAAAAAGCAATGCTTCCAACCCTGCACATGGGCTGCAACCACAGCCACCCCGAGGCTGCTGAAGGGAGCAAGGTACCTCCCCTCTCCCCCACCTCCTTCTGAAATCCTGCCCAGCCACAGCATTTATACAAACACAGAACACTCTGCTGGGCTAAACTGCAGATCGTTTCATCCTTTATCAAGAAAAAAATATATATAAAATGTAAAAAAAACCAAAGAGCCATATGGTGCTGTCTCAGTTCATGTCAGAGCCAGAGTGCTTTCTGCAGCGTGACAAGCAGCAGCCGGTGCCAGGCCAGGGGACACTCTCCAGCAGACTAGAAAAGGCTGTCTGATAAGAATGATGTCTCTCCTTGCTCCAGAATTAAGAGGGATGTAAGAACACTGGTGCAGCACTAAGGTCTCGCTGGTCGAGGCAAATACATCACCTCTTGACATACAGGAAACAGCAGAGCATTATGGAAACGTCAATACAAGTAAAAACCAACAATTAACCCAAGAATGTTGGAGGAACACAGAGGAAAAGCCTCATTCATATTTAATAAGTAACTCTGAAGACGCTGCCCCCACAGCTGGCCCTGAGCTTGGCTTTGAAAGACGACACATCCCTCCACAGTGGGCTGAAAAGGGGCCAAAGGAAACAGAGCACTCGGGGAAGAAAACAGAGTGAGCCTGAGCACACTGAGCTCCCACACGCAGGAACGGCCTTTCTCCAAGTTATCTGTGTGAAACATATTCTTTGGCAGCCCATCTACAGCCAGCGCAAAAGAGGGTGCTCTGAGATGCATTTTCCCAGGGAAAATGTCCTGCTGATGGAATTCGGCTCCTTTCTGAGCTGAGCATCACCCAGGCACACACACGGGCACAGAGCTGCTCAGCACCCTGCCCTCTGCTGCCTTGGGCACGGGAAATGGCACAATTCCCAGGAAAGCTCCCAAACAAACCACTCTCCACCTCTTCAAACCCCACACACTTAAGCTCTGAGTACCCAAAGAACACACCCTGCTAAACACAGCCTGCAGATGGGGCTCGTTGCACTCACTCCTCCCAAACTCCCAGTGTCAATGCTCGCTTCTCCAAGCCCCATCTGGAAGCCCATCCTTCACCACCACCAAAGTTCAGTGACTCCTGACAAGCAAAAGCCTTGATACAATCTGTTCTTAGAATCCAAAGAAGTCCATCATTTTTGGGAGCTTTGGCTCAAGAACTCTTCTGGCCATCTCGTTGCAGAGAGAAATCTCCTCTTGTCTCAGAGAGGAACTCATTAAATTGGTGCCAGCAAAGCCAAGTTTATTACTGTCATCACAACCAAACCTACCCTCTGTCAAGCCATGACTTTCTATGGGAAATAACATGAATGCAGAATACTCTGGGTAACAGCAAATAAACTTTCTTTGTTTGGGCATTTTGCTCACAGCAATCTCCAGGTCCTCTCCCTGGGCATCTTAAAAGCAGGAAGTGAAGCGTCACGTACCACTGATGGCACTCGGCACTTTGGTCCCACTTCTGTAAGGCCATTTCCATCTCTTCCTTCCCTGCAAATCAGTGGTCAGAGAGAAGAAATTCAGCCACTTTCCCTCTTTACTTTCTTCTTTAAGGCTGTTGAGGTACGATAACAGAATGGCACAAAAAGCTACATATTTGTTAGTTTTAGAAAACATTTGACTTGAAAACATTCCGTAAGTGATTCCATGCTCTTGCAGAGGTAGGGAACATCCAAAAGCACTCAGAGACCATACAAATTTTAAGGCGAGTAGCCCCGTGGTTTCACCTCGTGTTGAAGAACAGCCTTTTATAACAAACCTCCTCCCATCGTGCCAAGAGGAAGCAATGGGAGCTTTCAGCAGTTTTGTTCTGATTAATTTCACAGCCCCAGATCTAGGGCTTGTCCCACTTTCCCCTCTCTCCTCTGAGAACTCACAGTCTCAAAAAGCTGAAGAAAGGGGGCAAAGCAGGGGTTTTAACTCTGAGCTGTGACCCCCCCACCTTCCCCTGCCTCCACCACAGCCCCTCACCTTCAGACGCGTACGTGCGCTTCTCATCTGCGTCTTCTGTGATGTCACTCATGTCACTGTGTGCCCGGGCCAGGCGCCACAGAAAGTCCTTCTGGTCGGCGTACTGCGGGGAGACACGTGTGACACGGGACCCCGGGGGCCCCGGGCAAAGCGCGAGTGTGCGGGCACGGACACAAGTCCCACAGAGATTTACTGAAACATTAAAAGGCCCGACCTCTACAAGAACTGAAGCAGAACCACAAAAGAGCAAACTGGGTGGCCAAATTTATAATTAAGCTTATAATGTTACACTGCTGGGGCGGGTCTAATTGTTGTTCCTTCTAACAAGGAACCCTTCCACTTCAAACCCATGCTGGGGACAGTTCTTCAGCCTCCACTAACCTCAAAACACTGGGGAAAAACTCCCCCTAAACCTCACCACTTTATTAAAATTCACAATTTGAATTTCACTTTTTTCACACTCCAGGTTTCATATCCCACTGCTTTCTTAAACCCAGGGCAGTGCTGTAGGGACACTGCTCAATCTGAAGCGGGTATGTTCTGACAAACTCAAACTTACTTGAAAAAAAAGGTAGGAAATGAAAACACAACCACCTAACAGTCTGGTTTCTTTTGTGACAGCACTGTAAATAAAAGAAAGTGGGAGAATCACCAGGAAGAAGCACACAAGAGAATTTCAAAAGCCAACGGGCCTCTCATTTCTTCCTGGTGGGAATGTAAAAAACCCCAATCTACTTGAAATTAGAACTCTTCAAGTTACCCATTACTTCTTTTCTTCTATTCCTCCTGGAAATACAGGAGCCAAGAAAGTTTTGCTCTTTAAAAGGCCGGTAAGATTTTCTTAGCTGGCCCTGCAGAAGGCAGGCAGCTGCTATCAGGGGCAGGCACCACACCTGCAGCAGGACCTGGCACGGCCACACCAGGTGACAACAGCCACAGCAGGACACCCACACCATCCCAGCTTTCAATCTCATCCACTAACACACAGAGAAGTGTTGCCAGACCCTTCAGTTTGAATATGCAACTTATTTCATGAACCACCACATGTGTGCACCGGGCAGCGCTCGGAAAGAGCAAGTTTCCCAACTATGGATGGGGCCATCACACACACAACGAGGTAAGTGTCCTCAAAACACTTGCCGAGCTCACTGCACACACTCAGGACTGGTATTGTACACACGTACAGTGCATTCACACAGGGAAAGCGATGACAGGAGGAGATGGCCTGGGAGCTGGCTGCCATAGCCCCAGCAATCCTGGCCTTGAGCCCTCTCCCGAGGAGGGGGCCGCTGGAAGCCAGCCCCATCGTGGTGCAGGACCTGGGCCCTGCCACGAGATGCCATCTCCTCTTTCCCAGTTATTTACCCAAACCCACAAATCACTGCTGGAAAGTACGAAAAGGCACCCTTTACCGCCAGTTTGTTATTGAGCAGCAGCTGGAAGCCCTCTCTCTTCTCCTGCTGGTCCCCGCCGTGCAGGTGGTCCGCCTGCTGCAGGAGCTGGCCCAGCCCCTCCTCCAGCGAGGAATCCAGCGTCAGCTGCGTCTCCTCCTCGGTGAGGAGCTCCAGGGAGTCCCGGCGGACGGTCCTCACTGTCTCACAGCTCACTTCATCCTCCCCTTCCTCGCTCTCTCTCTCAGACTCCCGGTCGTAATCCGACTCGGCGTTGGCGGTGGTGTACCTTGCAGGGGGAAAAAAAAAAATCAACAAAAAGCCCACACCACAAAATGAGTTTGGGGAGATGCTGTGCGGCCTCTGACAGCTTTATACCCACAGTGCAGAAAAAACAACTCTTCCTAACAGAGGAATAGGGGGATCTTAACTTGTTCTGGAGAACACAGTGCAATCCGTGTGCCTCAAATAACACACCAGTCATCGTTTCACACAACCTCAAAAAGCTGATGAAGAAGAGCCCCCAGACATTAAGTAGTAACGAGTAAAAACTCAGTCACAAGCATCCACCTCCCAGCTGTGTGCTGTAACAGCTTCTCTTCGGCCTGCAAACATCACTGTAAGGGAATTAGACAAATAAGAACAGAGCCAGGACAACTCAGTTCAATGTATGGATTATACAAGAGAATTTCAACAAAAAACCTGGCTCAGTCATCCATGTGGAAAACACAACTTGAGGTTTTTAGCTTGAGGTTTTCCTGTTCCAGGAAATTTCAGACAGAATAGCTGTTCTGGCAGTACCTCGTACCTCCATCACCGTGTCTGAGCACTAAATGTGAAACAGCCTGTTCACACCAACACGTGAAAAGGGGCACAACAGCAGGAGAGGGATCAGAACTGTCTCGTGTGGGCACAAAGTCCAGCAGCTGAGCTGCAGAAAGACACCACGTACAAACCCCGGGCAACAATCAGCTGCTGAATTACTCAAATGAACCAGAAGAAAGCTCAGATCAAAGTTTATGAAAACGGCTAAAATTAAGCTCCCCCAAATCACCTACAGGCACCGAAGCTGGAAATTATAAACAGCACTCTATATGGACTGAGCCCGTCACAGTGGGGTGTCTGCTCACTCAACTAAGCTCTTTTTAAAGGAGCCTCTCTATTTGTCCTCCTCACATTGACCCACGAGCAACTTGCTGAAGAACAAGCCAGTCATTTCAGGATGTGCACTTTTTATGTTCAGGTTTTTCCATTTATGCAAACAGAAAGCTTTCTTCCTGAAACAAGCCACTTCGCATCCCATAAAAGCTTAATTCTAGGGGACGTTTGTAATTGTCACCCAATTAAACTGTGCCCGAGCCAACTTTACCAATTCTGCTAGAATTTAAAGCCATTGCAGCCCAGGGGCAGTGGGTCAGGGCCCCGAGGCTGGAGACACAGATAGGGGACCCCAGTCTGTATCTGGAGAAAGCAGCTCCAGGAGCGTGGTCGCACGTAGATAAGGAGACACATCTGGCTATCGAGGCTTCGGTTTGGGGGGAGCCATCAGTAAGGCTCCAGCACTTCCCCCCAAAACGCAGGCCCTCACCCACCACAGCCAGAAACTTCACAGCGTCTCACTGTCGCTGAAGTATTTCAAGGCAAGAAATGAAGTGAGAGTCAGTCTTATCACTGCAGAGGCAGGATGGCAAGTGCTACAAGGAAACGTGCTGGAGATTACACAGGCAGCACTAAACTAATGGATAATGTATATGGATGTAAATGGATAATGTAAATATATACGTATATATTTACTTTTCTTCTTAGAAGAGAAGTTGCCTTTTGTTTTCCTTCCCCCCATCTCTTATTCTTTCCCAAAATGAGAGAGATTGGAAAATTGCCTTCCTTTCCTAAATCTGATGGTAGGTAAGAGTTGACAAAGACCCTCTCTTCTAGTGCTGGGCTGTAATACTTTGGGATTTTTATATCTTGCAAAAAACCATGCTACTACTTTTCTGCATTTCATGTCATACCTGTAAGTCACTTTCTTTTACCTATGAACAGATACATTAGAGACAGTGGAGGGACCTGCTGGCACTATGGCTGTCTAACTTGGAAATAAGCAAAGACAACAGAGCATGATATGCCTTCTTCAATCCACTTGGAATTTTGGCACCACTATGGATTATTGTATTTGAGATGTAGTAGGTGCCCTTCAGGCAATGGATCTTCATCATCTTCAGGCATTCCAGGTCCCAGATGATAGGACATGGGGTAATGGCTTCAAGTTGCACCAGGGGAGGTTCGGGTTAGATATTAGGAAATATTTCTTTACTGAAAGGGTTGTCAGGCCTTGGGATGGGCTGCCCAGGGAGGGGGTTGAGGCACCATCCCTGGAGGTGTTCAAGAGACGAGTTGACAAGGTGCTTGGGGATAGGGATTAGTGTTGGGTTGGTGTTGGGTGTGGTGTCAGCTTTGTGCTTTTATTTATTTATTTATTATTGGTTGGACTAGATGATCTTAAAAGGTCCCTTCCAACCTAGATGATTCTGTGAATGTAGCAACACAGTGGTAAGTGACACTGGCACGGCACAGTTTCAGATTAAAATCTTTATTTCTTGGTATTTTCTCTAAGATTAATGATATTATTAATTCCCTAGGCTACCTCATTTTTGGTACTCACACACTAACTCCTCCAATTCTCTCCCTACTATGCAGCAGAGCTGGGGGCAGTGACACTGTCTCACTGCACCATTCCCTTGGCAGCTGCAAAGATTTCCATATTTCAGCTGAAAACCGCTCTCAGTGGCTCCTGGAAGACACAAAGCAGCCAGCGATGGAAGGCTCCTCACACCCTTTTTCCCTCCACCACAAAACTGTGTTTTCTCCAAGACAGCCCATACAAGATGCTGTCAGTTTAAAGGGAGAAATAATACCACATACAAGTTCATAAACTGTGAGTTTTCAGGAAGATTAAGGGATTTAGATGTTATCAGCCTGTTTTCTCCAGTTCACAATGACTGAAAGTTCCTAGAAGCTTTAGCATGCTGTGGCCTGTGGCCAGCACACATCCTGAAGGAAAACAAAAACATACTATCTGGAAGGAAAAAGTGCTTGGCAAGAGGAGGCAAAGAAGCCCAAAGACCAACGCGGTGCCAAAGCGACAGAGAGAAATTAAACAGCCCGAGACCTGCGGGCTCCCGAGAGCTCAGGGGGATCTTGTGAACTGTACGTGAAACCACAGAAGATGCTCGTGTCTGGGTGGTTTACAAAACACAGCTGAAATGTGAGTTCTTCTTCCTGAATTTCATTAAGGGACCACCACTGCCAGAAATGAACACACAGCTGAAATCCAGCTGCTGAGAACAGGCTCATTCAGCAGCTCTAAAAAGTTTAAATAGTCTTTTCCAAAATATACATTTTCTACCCCAATTTTCTACTAGAAAATGTTAGTATTTACACCTCTAGAAGACAATATTGCACACTCAAGGCAGCTGGTCCTGAATTATTATACCTATTTGTACAGCACAAATACCAGAGTGAGAAATTACGAACTATTCAAATTATTCTTTTTAAATCAGATGAGAGCTCGTTATCCACCAACTGTGCACACTGCTCATTACACCTCATGACAGATCTTGAGCAGAACATCAGAACTCCTCCAGCCACCTCGAGGTTGCCAATCAAGTTATGAGGTTTCGCAGAGAAATATATCCCTGCTCCACAGTTCCCTCAAGGTCCCCCAAGGAGCTGCCTTCTTTGAACCTTACAACTGTTGGCTTCTATCATGATTTAAAACCCTCTAATGCTCAGGTGACCCCAGGGTGGGATCTGCTGAAGACGACTCTTTTCAGGCCACTTTACAGAACACATCAGCACCCTGATGCCTCAATGCATCTGCTGGTATCTAGACAGTGAGGTCTTGTCTTCAGAACCAACTATATAGTTTTAAAACATGTTATTATGCAGCCCCGCTACCCCTTCCACCCTCGTGAAACACTAGTCCCTGGCTCTGCTTTAGGGTGAACACTCACTTCAGCTGAAGGGAGCAGCTCCATAACCTGAATGAGATAAGCTCAGTTCTTCCTGCTTCATCGATTCCAGCTACTAAAGATAAAATACTAAAAAGACTCAGTTTTACAGCAGTCATGACAGCTGCTCTCCTGCAGACCCGTGCCCTTTGTTCTAGGGGCCTGTGATAGTAACAGCTGCTTTGTCCCCTGATGACAAACCCGTGCCACCAAGTGTCACTTTGTGCCAGCTGCCACCAAACAGCCTGTCCTCTTCTAACCCTCCCTGACTGCTCTCAGATCCAGAATCAGCTTCTCCCTAAATTACCTCTTATTTCAATGGGAAAACAGGACAGCTTGGCATGTTTTAGAACACACTTCCACACCTCCAAACTCTAGAGCTCCTCAGGTGAAGGCTCAGAAGGGAAGCATTCTATCAGCGAGGCAGCAGTCACACACACACACAGAGCAAAGCTCTTGTTATCTGTCTGATATGACAATACTTGCAACTATTTGTCAGTTTTACTGATGTCCTTAAATTACACAGTACTTTTCACCTCTTTTTAAACCGTAACAACTCAAGTAACACAACTGGTAAGTGTGACACTGAGAAAAATCCTTAAGAAATACCCTAGCCAAAGCCATTTCAGTTAATTGGAATACATACAACTTTCTCAAGTTTTACAGACATTCTAAAATATATTATTGTATGGAAGTTTTCTTTAGAAACTCTCTCACTGAAGTCCTAGGCTGGACTTCTACTTCCCTTCTGTCTGTAAGGTTCCCTTAATCAAATTACTGCTTACAACAATCCTCAAAAATGATATACACATACTTTTCTTTCTCCCCTTCTCTAAAAGCAGGAATTGTTGCAATTCTCTCAATCTGGCCCTGGCAGTAGACTTACTGTAATAAAAGCAAATAAAAGCAGGATGACAGACACCTAGTGGGGAAGAAAATCCCTTCCCTTATATTATAAACTGCTCCAATGTCAGTAACTGGGGACCAAAGCTCATAACAGCTGCTTCTCTGCTCACCCTCCTTCACTCTCTCCATCGTCCGTGTTGGTTGCTCCTGAGCTGGCTGTGAAGTAAATGGAACTGGAGCCTGTGGAATCACTTCTCTCTCTGGCAAACGGGAACCGCCTCCGGCGAGTGACTTTCTGGGTTTCCTCCAGATGGGACCTTTGAGGGAAGGAAAAAGAAAGAAATTACATTTGGTAGAGAAATGTCTGCTATTTCCCTTCCCTTCTCCTCTCTAGCAGATCCTCTCCATTTCACTTTCCACCACACATCAAACATCGTATCCCCCAGTCAGAGCGAGTCTGCCCACAGACCCAGTCCACCCGCAACGCGCACACGCATTAGCCACGCACAGAGGGGCAGTCAGATCCCACACGTTCCTCTGATTCCCTCCAGGAAGGAGGGCAAAGGAATTCTGAAGCACCTTGCTTCAGGACCTTTCATTCAGGTCCAGAAAGGACCTTTCATTCTCTATCAAAAGTTACCTGTGGTTGGCAGCAGAGAGAAAACAGCAGTAGCAAGAGATAAACATTTACACAACAAATAACCTCCCCAGTCTAGAACATGAAGCAAGTGTCAGTACTTAATATTTCAGAAGAAAAACAAACACACACTGGCCGCTAAACATACAATTTGTCCTACGTTAACCTCACAGGAGGCCAAGACGTAACACCAGTGGAAACTAAAGAGACATTTTCCTCCCTTTTGGGTTTTAAATTTAACATACCCAATCCCGGCTGTTCTACCCCGCTATGGAGTGAGTGCAGCAGCAGCAGAAGCGAGGGGCAGGGTGGGTACCTGACTTCACCGACGATTTCGGCAGCCAAGCGCTGCAGGCTGCTTCGCAGCTCCTCCACCTCCCTCCTCAGCTCCGAGATGTTCCTCAGCACGAAGTCCAGGCGCTCCAGCACCTCCAGCTGCTCCTCCTGCGGCAGCAGAGCTGCGCACACAGACCCGTCTCCCGCCTCCATGGGAGCCAGAGCTCTGGGCACCGCTGAGAGAACACGAGAAAAGGCTCATGAGATGCAAACGGGAAGAGATTCCACATGGGAAGTTTGAGTACAAATGTGGGTTTTTTAGAATATGGAGGATATGAGGCTTGGTCTGAAGCACTGACACCTGGTCTGGCCTGAGGCTGTGGGTTCTTCAGCTGCTCCCTCCCTGACACCAGCACCCAGCCACACTTCACAGATGCACAATAGCAGTTGGGCTATACATCTGTGTAGTTTTAACTACACATCTATAAAAAAACCCTTTTAATTTTTATTTTTAAAAGAGCAAAATCCACAGCGAATATCACAAGGACTACTGCAGATGGAGAAAGTGACAGGTTGTTCTTTTTTAAAGTCATAACTGCAAATTAATTTCATTCCTATTCCCTGCACTTCTGTATCAACATCACACTGAAAAGCCACACTCTGCTTTTCTCCTGAATTGCAAGCAGCCCCGGAGAGCATCAGCCAGGAAAGCAACCGGCCCACAAGGTAACAGGAGACAGTCAACAAGGACAATGGAAGCTAATTTTGGGGGAAAAAAGGCCCATGAAACTGGTAGAAGTGACTCCTTCCAAGCAACACGGTCACAGCCCGGGGCAGACGTCTGTTGCAGCAACAGTTACCGGCCTGTCAAAGACACTTACCCAAGTCACAGGGGTGTTTCTGCTCCACTGTCACCCCCACAGCGCCGGGGCGGTACACACCACCTGCGGGGGGGACACAGGGTGTAAGCTCCTGGAACCTGGTTCTGCACCGTCACAGACTAAACACCTGTTCACAAACTACTCCCACCCCAACGCAACAGCAAAGACAAGCCTTCAGACACCCCACTGGGGAGAGGCAAGTAAAAGCTCTGCCCTATAAGTAATTTTATTTTTAAATCTACTCTAACGAGCTATACGTGTTACTGAAGGGAAAACACTGCCATTTGCCCTTGCTCGGCCCTCTGTGCTGCTGGGCTCATCGCAAAACCTGGGTAAATCACAGAACCAGGAAGATTTTGGGTTGGGTGGGACCCCAAAGCCCCCCCAGTGCCACCCCCTGCCCTGGGCAGCGACACCTCCCACCACACCAGGCTGCTC
>BJBW01012814.1:0-12543 GCA_004320125.1 Scolopax mira | reverse complement strand
TCAAACCCTTCCCCCTCCTCCTGTGGCTCCCCTCCCTCATCCAGAGTCCCCCCCCCCAGCTTTCCTGGAGCCCCTTGAGGGACTGGAAGGGGCTCCAAGGTCTCCCCGGAGCCTTCTCTCCTCCAGCTGCGCCCCCCCAGCTCCCGCAGCCCCCCCAGCTCCCGCAGCCTGTCCCCAAAACAGGGCGGTCCCGTCGCTACGAGCGGAGGCGGGTCGGTTTGTGTCCCCGCAGCTCTGCCCAGGTTTGGGGAAAGGCAGGCCGGATCGGGGTTCGCAACAGGCGCTTTTCAAAGGTCAACATTCCAACCCCCGCCCCGGGTGCCCCGCTGGGGGGAAGGGGACGGGGGAAGGAGAGAGAAGGACAGGCCGGAGCCCCGCCGAGCCCCCTTACCTTGGTTCCACTGCCCCGCGGCCTCCGCCTGCCGCCCGCCACTTCGCCGCCGCCGCCGCCGCAGCCAGAGCAGGCCCAGCCCGGCGCCGGCCGCCGCGCCCAGCCCCAGCCCCAGCGCCATGGCCGCCGCCAGCCCCAGCCGCCCGGGCGCGGGCCGCACCGTCGCCATGGCCGCCTCCTACCGCCCGGGCCGGCGCGCGGGAGTGACGTAAGGGAGAGCCGGCCCATGGCGGGGCGTTACGTCATCACCGCGCGACGGGGGACGGCCGGGGCGGGGCCCTGGGATGGCGCCGGGACCCGCGGCTAATTACCCTAGAGCTAATTACAGCTAAACCTAATGGCATCTCAGCCTACCCCCACATCTGCTCTTGCACCTGCAGCTAATTACACCTGCACTTAATTAAACCTATACCTGTGCCCACAGCTAATGACACCTAAACCTGCACCGGCACCTAATTGCACCTGCACTTAATTACAGATGCACATGCACCTGTATCTGCACCTACACCTATACCTGCACCTAATTACACCTGCGCCTAATTACACCCAAACCTGCACCTGCTCTTGCACCTACACCCACTGACACCTACGCCTGCCCCTATTAGACCTGCATATACACCTAATTAGATCTGCAGCTACACCTAATCACACCTGTACCTAATTACATCTGCACCCGCACCTACCCCCCTAGACGCCCCCAGTTCCCCCACACACCCGCCGTTCCCCCTCCCGCAGCCCCGCACCGGCCCAGACCGGGGGAGCGCCGGTTCTGGTGGCACCGGGAGGACACCCCCCCCCCGCGACGGCCGCGTCCCCCGGGGCCTGTCTCCCTCCTCCCTGAGGGGGGGCACATCCCGCACCCGGGTGACGAGCCGGCGGGGAAGGGACCGGGCCTCGGGCAGGAAATTAACGATGGTATCTGAGCGCCCCACTCTCGCCGCCTTAACGAAAGTAATAAAACTGCGGGGTTTGGGAAAAATAATTTCCGGGAGGAGCGGGTGCTCCGCGCCTCCCCTTGAACCCCTCTGTGCGGCAGGATACAGCCGCTGATGGGCGAGGGGTGGGGGTCTGAAACACCACCCCCCCCCCCGGGATTTGATACTCTGCCCACCCACACACCCGCCCCGTACTGGATTCGGGGGCAGGAAATTTAACTGGGGGCTGTGGAAAGAAGGGGGAGCTAATTGGGAAAAGCCGCTGCTGTCGGAAGAGGGAAAGCTGGGGGGTGGGGGGGAGGAGGGGGGCGGTTTCTGGCGGAGCCAAAAGTCCTTTTGCTTCTCTCTTATTTGAGTTACGGGGAGAGTTTCCCAAATCCCCCCGGCCCCACGGGTGGGCTCTGGGGCAGACTGGGGGGAGCTGGTGCCGCAGGATTGGGGATGGGGAGTGGAAGGTGTTTTACAGCCGCTCTGTGAAGCCCCCCCCCCGCTCCACCACCCTCACACTAAAGGGTAAAGTTCCTCTCTCGTTGTCCCGACCGGTTCCCCCCCATTTTGATGTCGAAATCAAACTCAGCCCAGGTGAGGTGCTCAGGAGGCACCATTTCCTGCTCATTAACAGGCACCGGGGACAATAACCTGTTAATTATTCCCACTGGAAGCCAAGTGCAGGTTTGTGCTGGGAAACCAGAGTTAGGAGCAAACATCTGGACTCTTGTGGCAGCGGGGATTTGGGGAAGACCCTCCTTAGGGTGGAAATGATCTAAATGAGCCGATGCTCAGCCCATGGAGTGAGGCATCCCGCATACAGCTCCCAGCAAAGATATTGGGATATTTTGGGACACAGTTTAGGAAGATGATGGTATTCTATTGGTTATTTTGCTTTTTTTTTACTTTTTATAAGAAATATTTCTTATTTTATTTTTAAGGCCAGGCTGGATGAGGCTTTGAGCAACCTGGTCTGGTGGGAGGTGTCCTGGTCTGGTGGGTTGGAACTCTATGATCTTTAAGGTCCCTTCCAACCCAAACCATTCTATGATTCTGTGATTTTATTATGCCAAACCCAACAAATGTGTTAATAATCATGTTAATAATAACATTATTACCAAGGTCTGCCTTTCCCAAAACACTTCCTGCAGCCTGGTGAGCAGAAATGTTGATTTGGCTCCTTGTTGGGGTTAATGAGTAACTGGGGGCAGCAGAGGAACCGGCCCCGGGTCCCGCGGGGCGGGGGGCACAGCTCAGGGCACGTCCTGCTGCTTCCTCCTGCACCAGTGATTTCTTCAGATCATTAGCAAAATTAGGAACTGATTACAGGCTGTTAATAAATTCTGTCAGGATGCATGTGGAGGTTGCTGTGCAAGTTTTGAGGCAAGAGAACTATTATTTGCTATCTATGGAAATATGACTTGCTTTATAGACGGTTCCAAACTGTCAGGGTGGGTGCTGAGGGGGGTTACCCCATCAGAGGAAACCCCTCTGTCTGTCCCAGTCTCAGGAAATGAGCTTCTCCTCACATTTTGAAGGGACGCAAAGCCCCAGGTTTCCAGATCAAAGCTCAACAGCCCGCAGAAAAGGAGCTTTTTTCCCCAACATGCTGGTTATACCAAACACCCTGCTTCGGGGGGTGGCTGGGAAGGGCCCCAAAGTGGTACCTGGGATGTTCTGCAGGGTCCAGAGCTCCCTACCTGTCTGGCTTCTGGGCCTTCATCTTCTGGTCCTCATTTCCCTGTCTATCATGTCCCATCCTTTATCTCCCTGTCCTTCACGGTCCTTTGCCTCCCTCTCCATCATCTCCTGTCCTCCATCCCACTGTCCACCACCTCCTGTCCTCCATCTCCCTGTCCATCATCTCATGTCCTCCCATCCCACTGTCCACCACCTCCTGATCTCCATCTCCCTCTCCTTCATCTCCTGTCCTCCATCTCCCTCTCCATCATCTCCTGTCCTCCCATCCCACTGGCCACCACCTCCTGCCCTTGGCTCCCTGGCCACCACCTCCCCGCCTCCCGTGGCCTCCTGCCCGCTCGCCCTTGCTCGGCGGCAGAGCCCTAGTCCCTGGGGCAGACCCGGTGTCCCCCCCCCCGCGCCCGTGGGGCCGCTCCACGCCTCAGGGTTGCCCCCCCCCTCCCAGCAGGTCCCTTGAGCCCGGGGGTGGCTTCCCCCTCCCAGGTTCCTCCTCCCCCGCGGAGGGGGCGGTCGGTCACCGCAGCCCGGGGGCGGTGGCGGGGCGGGACGCGGGGGCGGCCCCGGGCACGGCCCCCCCGGCGGCGGCGGCGGAGCAGCGGGAGGATGCCGTACCTGCTCATCAGCACCCAGATCCGCATGGTGGGTCCGCCGGGGACCGGGGGGGACGGGGACGGACACGCTGCTGTCCCGGGCCGGGCTCCCCTCGGTGCTGGAAGGGGGAGGCGCGGGGGGAGATGTCCCGCGGGTTGTTTGCGGGACCTCCGGGCACGGCGGGGCTCTGCCCCCGCTGCTGGCGGCCGGGGAGACACCGGCATGAGCCTGCTGGGCACAACCGTGTCCCCTCGGGTGTCCCCCCCTCCCCGTCCCTTCAGGTGCCCCTACCCCCGCTCCGTTCCCCCGAAATCCCCCGCCCCCCCCCCCGGAACAGGGAATACCGGAACCGGGGAATCTTGTTGTAGGATCCCGGGAACCTCAAACAAACTCATCTCTGGCCGCAGGAACCCGCCGTAGGTTTGTTCCTCGTCCCCAAATGGCCGGTTCCCGGAGGAAAACGCGGCCGGAGCCAAAGGGAAGGGCGTTTCTGGGCCGGGGGGGGCGGAGGGGGAACTGCCGGGCTGGGGCCGCGGCCCCTTGTTCTCAGGAAAAGCCCTAAAGGAAACGCTACTTCCTGAGGGCTGTCACCCCGCTGTCACCCCCCCTGCTGTCACCCCGCTGCCTGTCACCCCGCTGTCACCCCCCCTGCTGTCACCCCGCTGTCAGTCACCCCGCTGTCTGTCACCCCGCTGTCACCCCATTGTCACCCCGCTGTCTGTCACCCCGCTGTCAGTCACCCCGCTGTCAGTCACCCCCTGTCACAGCCGGGGTGTCACAGCTGGGGGCTGCGGGCGCAGCGGGACGCGCGCGGGAGGGGGTCTCGCCCCTTTTCCCAGGACAAAGGGGGGCTGTGGGTCCCCAGAGAGGCCGGTGTGGGGTGGCGGCGGGGGGGGGGGGACGGGGCAAAAAGAGCGAAGGGAGGAGGCGGCGGGAGCTCGGTGGGAGACGCCACGGGTGCGGGTGCGGGTGTCCCGTCACGCACCCCCCCTCAACCCGAGGGAGCAGCGACGTGAGGATGAGGAGGTGTTGGGGGGGGGGGACACACGCTGCGCCCCAGGGCGCCGGCGGCAGCGACACTTGTCACCCCACGAGCTGAAGAAGTGACCGTGACCGAGGTTTGCGGCGCTTCATCACCCGGGCGGGATGGATTCTCGCCCTTCAGCCTGTCCCCCCCCCGCAACCCCCCCGAGAGGCGGGGACCTGCTCCCTCGCAGGGCAGAGCAAACATTTCCAGCCCCAAACCTGGCGTGGGGCCGGGGCTGCCGGGGGGGGACACACACAGGGACGAGTCGCCCCCTCCCCCGGCCCCTCTCCCGGGGGTTCCGTGGGGCCGGGCTGTGGGCGGGGGGGGGGGGAGGGGAGGCGTGTGCCCGCGTGTGTGCCCGGCTCATTAACAAACTCAATTAGTGCCGCTTCTATTGGGAGCTGCCCGAGGCGCAGGATTTACCGGCAGTTCCCAGGAGGGTTTCTCGGAGGATGCTGTTGGGGGGGGGGGAGCGGGGGGGGTGTCTCTCCCTCCCGGCTGCGATCTCTCTTCACCCGCCCCGGTTCCCCCCGCCCGGCAGAAACCCGCTGTTTTCTCTGCCCCCAGGCTGGTGCCAACCCCCCTGTGGGTCCAAAGAGTGCACCTTCCCCCTCCCGCTGCCCCCAGAGCGAGGGGTTCACGCCGTGGACCCCGCAAACCTCCCCCCTCAGCCTCCAGGACCCACGTCCTGCCCCCGGGCTCTGCTTTCCCCAGGGGGTGCCAGAGAAGGGGGGGTGTGTGTGTCAAAAAGAGTCTGGATGGTACTTAAAATATTTCGGAGGTTATTTGGGGTCGAGCAGCCCCTTTATGCTGATAACGGGGTGGTTCTCCCCGGGGGGGGGGGGGGAAACCCCCGGGACGGAGAATTTCCACCCGCAAACTCTTCCCAAGGGGGGGTGGGGGAAGTTTGAAGGGGAACGATTGCTTCCCCTATTCAAAATCAATTAAACGCTGTGGGTTTTGGGGGGAGCCCGAGGCAGGTTTGGAGCAGGGAGGGCGGTAGCACCCCCACGGCTGGGCTGTGTCCCCCCCCACCCCCCGGAGGTGTTTGGGGCTGTGGGTTCAGGTGCTGTAAGTGCTGATACTGCATTTATCTGCCGTGCCCTCCTGCCCGGCTCTGGGAAACCTCCAGCCCAGGAACATCTCCTGCAATAACACCTTTGGAGCGTGGCACAGAAATGTCCCCATCCCTGTCCCCCCCATGACGTGTGGGAAGCCCACCTGGTGGCTCTGGTGGGGAGATGACTCACGTCTCTGCCTCCCCCAGCTCCCGTCGCTTCCAAGGGCGGTGACTGTCCCCCGTCTCCCCACAGGATCACAGAATCTTCAGGGTTGGAAGGGACCTTTGAGATCATCGAGTCCAACCACACACACACACAAAAACAAAACCAAAAACCCAACACACACACAAAAATCAAAACACCCAGCCCAACAATCTTGGGCACCCAAAGGTGCTCGGCAGCCCCAGGCACCCCATGGCCCCTCCTCACCCCCATCTTCTCCCCCTTCCCAGGGAGCAGGGCCCTTCCCAAAGCCCTTTTCTACCAAGTCAGACCCCCAGCTGGCCTGGGGGTGCTCATTTCAGGGTAAAACACCCCGATTTGCTGGTTTTGCCCATGAGCAACACCTGGTTGGGTCCTACAGAGTCCCCAGCCGTGGATCCCTGAGGAGCCGTGAGCTCAGCCAGCAGGTGGCCCTCCAGGAGCAAAGCCACCGAGGTCCTCTCCTGGGAGGAGGAGATGGCCCTCAGTAACTCCCATCCCAGTAAAGCACTTACCGGGGCTGTGCTGGAGAGTGGGGAGGGGGTGTCCACGCTGCTGGGGGGGTCACTCACCGCTCCCCTGCCTGTCCCTGCAGGAGGTTGGCCCCACCATGGTGGGAGATGAGCATTCAGACCCCAACCTGATGAGCTTCCTGGGGGCCACGAAGAGGAACATGCTGGGCAACCACTTGTAAGTCCTCCTCTGCGACGCTCCAGGCTCTCCCCTCTCCTTATTTCCCCAAGAAAATGGGGAACATTTTCCCTCCTTGTGCTCCCCCCGTCCCCCCCAGCTGCACGTTTAACCCCGGGACTGGTTCGATGCCTAAAGGGCACACACACATCCTTGCCCCTGCCTGCTGATGCTCACCTGAGGAAACCCTGTGACATATTTCACAGAGTTCCTTCTTTTTTTCTTACTCTGACCTCATTTTAGCCCCTGAACCCACCTCGTCCCCTCCCCTTTCTCCTTACACACTGGGATGCTCCTGCCTGTTCCCGGATGGATGCCCTGCCCAGAACAAAGCCCAGCTCCAGTCTCTCTGCAGAGCTCCACCTGCCTTTTGCCCACCCTTAATCCCTAAGGACAAACCTCCTCTGCCTTATCCTCATTCCCAGCCCTGGAAGCAGCGGGTGCCTGGCCCAGCCTTGCCCTGGTTGTGGCCTTTGGTGGTTCTGAGCCACCCAAAATGCTCCTCCACACCCTCTCCCGTCCCATCCCATCTCTGTGGCTCCTGGAGCTTTTCCTTGGGCCACTGAGCCCCGGGGCTGGAGCTGCTCCCCCTTGGGTCCCCCCACCCCGACTCCAGCCCATCACCCAGCCCGTTCCCATCCCAAACCCTGTGGATTTGACAATTCTCCGTGTCCCACCAGCCCTCCCCCCCCGGCGACGGCACCGGCACATTCTTTACAGCTTGGCCACTTCTTTTATTTTTTCTTTTCCTCCTTCCCCCCCCCCGCCCCCCGATATCTCACTTCTTGTTTTTCACTCGGAAAAAAAACCACCAACCCAACCCCACCAAGTGAACCGACCCCCCCAAATGCAGGTTAGAACAAGGGAGGGGAGTGGCTGGGTTTCTACCAGAGCTTGCCTGTGCTGAGGAGGAGGAGGAGGAAGAGGAGGAGGAGAAGAACCAGGCATTCCACAAAAGGCGCCCCTCGCTCCCAGTACGTTCCCAAATTCCCACTGGCAGAGCTGGGAAAACCCACCCCTCGGCACCAGCCTGGCCAAAAACCGAGGGCTGGGATCTCAGCTCCTGCAGCAACAAACACCTGAATGGGGAGACTTGAAAGAAAAAAAAAAAGAGATTAAAAACATAGCAAAGCCCCCCCCCCATTAAAGAGAAACCCTTGCAAATGGATCAGGGGTCCCTGCCGGCTCCCCCCATGGCAGGGAGGCTGGTCCTGGCCCCCTCCTCTCACCCCTGTCCCCAGGGAACAGCTCAGGGTGGGTTCACGGGCTATTGCCAGCCCCGGGGGTGGCCAGGGACCCGCAGCCACAGCTCGGTGCTGGGAGCTGTGAGAGCCCAGCGGGGGGAAGAGGAAGGAGGTTGTGAGGAGGAAGACCAGCCGCTGGCTCCTGGGAAAGAGGGACAAGGATCCCTGGGATTTGTGTGGAAAAGACAAAGAAAAGATGCCTGTGTGGGGTCTGCCCCCGGGCCAGGGAGGAGACACAGCGGGACAAGGAACTCAGTGTCACGTTTGGCTTGTTTGGGAGAATTCCAAGCTTGTTTGGGAGAATTCCAAGCTGTCTGTGGGACCTGCCTGGTGGATTCACCACCTTTCTTCTTCCCTCCCTGCAGCCCGGGGGCTTCGAGCTCCCTCTTCCCCCCTGTTATGGCCAAGGCCACCCTGCTGTGTCCCCTCCGCATCTCACGTCCTCCCCGTTGGTGCTTGAGCAACAGGGGGTGGAGGAAATAACCTGGCTGGAATGTGGCTGCTGCCACCCCCAGGGCCGGCGGGGAGCCAGGGGGACATCCCCGGCCACCCTCCCTGCCGAAACCCTGGTGTTTCCACCACGGAGAGAGGGACCCTCTGTCCACCCGCTCCCAGGCTTGGCAGCGCCCACAAATCCCCCCAAACCCCACCTTTCCTGTGGCACCACGGGCCCCAAAACCTTAAAGAGCTCGGAGGGAGCCTGCAAGAGAAGGTCTGAGCAGCAGGGACCTGCTGGGGCACTGCCCTGCGCTGATGAAGTGCTTAATGGCACTTAATTACCTCTAATAAGGGAGAGCGCTCATCCTGTTCTGCAGCTCTGCACCGGGCACTGCCAGTGGCACCTCATTAAGCACAATGTGCCCCATGGCTCCCCATCTGATGTGGGGCAGAGCCCCCGGGGGGAGCCTGGCCCTGTCCCATCTGCGCGGGGGCCACGGAACAAAATCCTGCGGCAGAAAAGGGGCTTCTTCTGGGCCCACCCCGGTGGAGGTGGTGACTCGTCACCCGTGGGTGGGTGCTGGGCACCATCCCCCCCTCTCCCGGGACTAAAGGCCACCAGCGGAGCTTGGTCTCAGCTGAAGGTGCCTCTGTCCGGCTTTGGGAGCTGAGGCACCTGCGAATTCTTTAGTTGAGCTCTCCCCAGGGCAGAGCCAGGCTCCATCCAGGGGAGCGGAGGTACCACCAGAGCTTTGTCTGCTCCGCCACCAGAAATACCTGTGTGGGGGACACTCATCCTGCCCCGGCTCCCTCCCCGCTCACGCTGACCCGGGTGCTCTGGTTTGGCTCGTTGGGCGCGAGGCAGCTGGGCCAGGGGCTCGCTATGGGCAGGTGCCCGAGTCCTCTCCCATTCTGGGGACCTTTCCCTTCCCCGCTGGGGGCAAAGGCTTTGCTGATGTTCCCAGAGACTCCATCCCCATCCCGGATTCGGCGGCGTGTCCCATACACTCTCTGCATCTTTTCTTTCACTCGGCTCGGAGTCGGCCAAGGCCCTGAGCAACTCTGCTTTCCTGCTGCTTTTTAGCTCAGCCACTCCATTGTTTAGATTCCTGCAAAACCCGAGGGATCTCTGCCTCAGCTCCTGCCCCTGCATAATGGGAATAATATTTACCAACTCCACCATGTGCATCTGCAGGGTGTGTGGCAACCCTCTGAGAGAAAGCACGAAGTTCAAAGACGCTTATAATAACACACATTATCTTTACACCACATCTATAATTACAGCAAAGTACAGTGTGTCTTGAGAAACTGAAAAAAAGCTTTCACATCTTGGTGTTAGTTCACGCTTTAAAAGTACTCACCGCTCCATTAACATTTTGCAGCCTTAGCCAGAGCAGCCTCGGAAAGGCTTTTGGGTCTTTTTTTATTGTTATTAGTATGAAAATCAGGGGAGTCTTTGTTAAGGAACCCAAAAGAGATCGCCAGGGATCCCACAGCCCTTCATTACCGGCGTGTCCGGGCAGTGACTCAGCCCGAGCTGAGCTGTGGAGCTGAGCCCATCTGCCTGGACCAGCGCCGCATCCCAGGCTGAGCCCAGGGAGCAGAGAGGCTGCCACCGCCACCACCAAAGGTGACACTTGCCATTTCTGCCCCTTCCCCACCCAAATCAGCCAGTTTTGGGTCTGAGTTGTGCCCCTTTCCCTCCACAATCACTGCCTCTTTCCCGTGCAGCCGGAGCAGCCCCGGGGGGAGGGAGAGAGCTCCTGTTCCCAATCCCCAGGCAGCAAAAGGCCCAGGGCAGCAAAACCACTGGAAAAAACTCCCGAGTGCAGGTTCCTGGACACCCCTGCCAGGGACTGCTGGGGAGAGAGGAGCCCCTGTCCCTCACCTGGCAGCTCTGCTGAGGACCGATGGCTTCTGGTTTTTCAAAGGCTTACCCTTGGCTGAAGGCAGCACTTTCTTCCATTCCCCAAATTCAAGCACTGGCTCAGAGAAAACGCCACCTAACTTAAAGATGCTCCCACAGAGGCAAAAGATTGGTTTTTCATTCCTTAGAACCTGGATCGCTATTTTCTGCTTTGTAGGGATTATCCTCTTTTTCCAGGAGTTCCCAGCTGCAGCTGCTTGGGAGCCCTCTCTGCTCCTGTTCCAGCAGCACCTGCCTCCAGACAACCCTCAGAATGAATCCAAAGAAAGTCTCAATTTAACATTCCCTCCCCTTCTGGCCAGGCTTCCCCCTTGGTTTGGCCCCCGGAGGTTTGTCCTTCCCCACCTGGTTGACCGAGACACCGCATGGCACCGAGTGCCAGATGTGGCCACCGTGGGGTCTTTACCGGTTTAGCAGGGGGGCAGGGTCCTTCCACGAGGAAGTTCTTGGCTCTTCCTTCTCCACCTCATCTCGTTTCTCCTCCTCTTTCCTGCCCCTCTCGCAGCTGGGAGTACTACGTGAACGACGCGCCGCGGGTGGTGCTGGACAAGCTGGAGAGCTGTGGGTACCGGGTGGTGAGCATGACCGGCGTGGGCCAGACGCTGGTCTGGTGCCTCCACAAGGAGTAGTGAGGAAGACTTCGGGGTCCCTCCTGGCCGAGATCCTGCCGGGGATGGTCTCAGGGGGACCGACAGCAAACTCTTCCCCTTTCGTCCCTTTCTGCCCCGGCCTCCGGGCAGGGGGGAGAGGGTGTAGGGGCAAAACCTGACCCGCTGCAAACTGGCCACCCTGCCATTTCACAAGCCCGGGGGGAGGAAGGTCTGCCCAGTCCGGAGGGAATCGGGCACAGGGAACAGTTGGCTCCATCCCCGCGTTCATCTGAACGGCAGCCTGGCAAACACCAGGCCTGTACATTTTAATCATCTCCTCTTTACCTCGCACTGGAGGGGCTCAAAGAACCCACCCGTTTCCTGTTGCCCCGGGGAGGTCCCTCTGGGCTGGGAGCTCAGGGCATGTTCCCCCAGCCCCGGGGGGCAAGGAGGGCAGGTCCAGCACCGATGCCACACACTCTGCTCTCCCATCCCTCAAACACCCTTAGCAGGTGCTAAACCTGCACCGTGCTCCCCAAGAACCCCCTCTCTGGGCAGCGGGGCCCCTTTCTCTCCCCCCTGGGACTGGAGTTGGCGTCAGCAGCAGCCTCTCAGCCCCAAGAGCATCACACGCTGCTCCTGACACAGCCTGAGAGCAGCAGGGAAAGGTCCTGGGAACATCTCAGGGACAGGCCCTGTCGTCTGACCAGCAGCAGGTGCCATGCTGGCTGGTTTGGGACTGGGCATGAATCCTGCTGTGGGGTAACACCAATAAAGCA
This sequence comes from Scolopax mira, assembly GCA_004320125.1. NCBI lineage: Eukaryota > Metazoa > Chordata > Aves > Charadriiformes > Scolopacidae > Scolopax > Scolopax mira. Next base: position 980 of record BJBW01012814.1, on the reverse strand, counting down.
TTTCTCTGAATGGATCAATGTCTCCCTGTAGGTTGTTTTAAACAGTTGTTGCCAAACCTTTCCGATCCACAGCTCCTGAAGAAGCTCCCAGGAACTAAAGGCAGCTCCGAGGTGTTCTGAGCTCATCCTCTGTGAGGGGCAGCCACTCTGAGCACACAGGCCACAGGCGAATGCACTTACCCTGAGGCTGAAGCAGCCTTTTTCATGCCCTCTCTGACGGGGGATAAGGGCTGCCGTCACCAAGAGCTCGCATTATTGCAACAACTTTTAAAAAAGGGAGGTTTATTGACTTAAATTAAGAAACGGCTTCAGAGAGGAAGAGGGATGGGGTGAGGAGAATCCATACTCTCACGTTAGGAGTGAGACTCTTCTGCATCTTCCTGCTTCAGCTGCTCAATGAGCTGCTGCCTCTCGGCCGCCTGACGCATCCTCATCATCACCAGGCTCTCGTAGTCCCGCTCCGACACCACCGAGGCCTGTGAGCAGAGCACAAGCAACCTCTCACCAACCGTGTACCCTCCAGGAGCCACGCTCAGAATGTGCCTGCTGGAGCCAGGAAGGTGGGTCACGGCACTGTGACCCCAGGGACATCAGGAAAGGTGCAAAATCTGCCTGGCCTGCAGAAAACAGCCTAAAGAAAACACCCAGCTTCATCACACACAGTGATGTCCAGTGCGAGGAGAAAGATCTGGGGGTGCTGGTAGATAGTAAACTAGCCACAAGCCAGCAACATGCCCTTGTGGCCAAGAAGGGAAGAGTGTGGCCAGTAGGTTGAGGGAGGTCATTCTCCCCCTCTGCTCTGCACTTGGGAGGCCACAGCTGGAATCCTGCATCCAGTTCTGGGCTCCCCAGTTCAAGAGAGACTGGGAACTGCTGGAGAGAGTCCAGCGTAGGGCAACAGAGATGATGGAGGGATTGGAGCATCTCCCTGATGAGGAAAGGCTGAGAGAGCTGGGACTCTTCAGCCTGGAGAAGAGAAG
>BJBW01012813.1:3714-17324 GCA_004320125.1 Scolopax mira | reverse complement strand
TGTGAATTTGAACTTTCCACCTGGGCATGTGGTGTGTAAAACATTTCAGATGTGGGTGGATTGTATGAAGACAAGAGCAGGCCTCTCAAAAATGGTGGGACCTCTGCTTGGCAAAGGAAGCTGGCTATAATCAGCTATATTTTCCAGAATTTGAAAAACGAGAAGATGCATGCCTTGCTGGCATGAGCTTACAAATCAGACATTCCCCTCTCTAAACCTGTGGCTGCAGAAAACCTGTGGAGTTCAGAAGAAGGGATGCTTTCTTTTTAAACCACGATTTCTTCAGTGTTCATGTTTAAAACCAATTAGTGCTTTAATTTACAGTATTGCTAAAGTAGCTTATCTTTTTACTTAAGCACTTTAATTAAAGGAAAGTGTGATCACTCTTTCCATTGTATGGTGGAGCTGGCAACACACACAGTTACCTTGGGGGTTTGCAGAGCCAAGATTCTGAACCACATCTCAGAAATGTTAGCAGAGCGACACCGCACTTGCCAATAGCAAACGCTGGCACATCCTATTCCTGTGGTTTGACAGACCCCATGAACCCATGACTTGGTAATTAACAGTTCTTCTGCTATACTTTTCTTCTCTCAGCCCACTCCAAACACTGTCTTGACACCACCTGGCGCACCACAGCAGTTCTGAGTTCATAGAAGAAAAACCCCTTCACGAAGAGACCTTGTTGGTGACTAGCTGTACCCCAAACGAAATGGTCCAGCAGACGATAAGGATAGCAGGGCACTCCTGAGCCCACAAGAGCGATGCCTCAGCTCAGGATGCTGGCAGCCACTAAGGGAAGTCAAGAGACCTTCCACCACCACCATCCCTTGTGGAGGGTCAGTTCAAACCTGACCGAAGATACAAAAAGAGACAACAAATCAGCATCTAACAGGAACTGAGCTGAAAAAACCCCAATCTTTCCACAGGATTTGGCTGTCCTGCATCAAACAGCCATTTTGCTCTCATGACCTCCCTCCCATGCCTCAGTTTTCAATGTAAGATGACTATAGGATTAAACACTTTCTACCGCTTTCTGTCACGACATCATTAGCCAATTAGCCATATTTCTTTTTCAAAACTCCAAAGTGGAGCCAAAGTAAGCAAAACGCCTGTGGTAGAAGAACGAGTCCACTACTGTCTTTGGAGCTTTTACACACCTCAAAGTGTTTCTTTTTATTATTTTTGACAGGAGACATTGCTCAGTCCAATGATTCAACAGGGATGAGCTCTTGTGACTCACTCACCAAGCTGGCTAGATAACCCCATTGTCAAGAGACACGAGGAACCAGCTCGCCAGCTTCCAGTGCTGAGATAGTCCACAGAGCAACCTGAGAATCCCCTCCAGAGCTCAGCTCAGCACAGCTGCTGTGTTACTGCAAACCACGCAAACAATGCAGTCATCGGCATCTCTCTTCCTGACAACAAGGTGGCTTCTTCCACAGGAATGCAATGCATTTGCTGTTTTATTTTGAGATTATAACCAATATTTCCAGGTACTCTTCTTTTAAAATATTTCTTGAAAAGTACAGTGTTTGCTCAACCACAGCCCCATTTTTCAAAGATGATTTTTGTTCCTTTGGACATTTTAAATTATTAAAGTGTGTTCAAGAGCAAAAAAAAAAAAAAATAAAAGGAGGAAGAATACATTGTCCTACAAGCAACGCTCTGTGAAAGGACAATGCTAGGAAACATGGATGCTTATTTTAAAAATTGATTTCAAGAGGTGGGAAAGCCCATAGACAGAAGTTTATATTGCATCTTCCTCACGAAGTATTTATAAAGCTCAGCTCTGAGGCCAGGGCTCTGCTCTTGCTTGTCTTTACCCACAACACTCTTGGATTGCAACCAGATTGCAGGATCATGGCCTAACGGTTCAATGGAAGAAACATTTCCACACGCAAACCTGCTGTCACAAGGTAACGACATTTGTACAAATCATATACAAGAGAGCAAAACCAACAACTTCATAGTTTGCAAACTTGAACTAAATTATACGGAAAAAGATTAGCTCCTACGTGTCTAAAATTCAGGTTGCTTATGTATTCCGGTGCTTTCAGCACTTGGATAGCCAAGGGGTTACTTTAGTTGCCTTTTTTAAAAAAAAAACACAAAAGGAAATACAAGTAAGTCCTTGCAAATTTGAGCACTTTTTATATCAATTACTCTCTCCCAACTGCAGTGCTGTCTATGGAGGAAAGACTAGAGATGGCTGAAACGGTGTCAAAGACTAAACTCCTCATAAGCCTTCATAGCAGCCTGTGAAGGAGACCAAAACGACTGATATTTTAAATACATGGAAACCAAAAGACTTGTGTGTGTGTGCCTACCTCACTACATGAATAAAGTACAATTCACTTTTTAAACAAGCGTAGGAAAATTGCTTGTACAGTGGCTTCCTCAAACTCATCTTAAGGCTGCCCATGGCAGTGCCTGAGATGATAAACCAGCCCCACTGATTATATGCTTTACCAGCCAGATCACACTGCCTCTCTCCCTCAGAAAAAAAAAAACAAAAAAACAAAACAAAAGTGTTCCCTAAGTTACTTTAGAAAACCTCCAGTTGATTTTTTCTTTTCATCAGGCTAGTACGAATGTCCTGATTACCATCAGCAACAAGGGAAGGCACAATAGAGTTTGCTTGTTCTAACCTGCAGCTATGCATATGGTTACCTCCCTATACTTAAGGAGCATTATTTTGTCTGGCCTTTTTACTTTTACGGGCAAAACTTGGACTTAAAAAACCTGCCCTCTCTTTTTGGATAAAACTGATAGTTCAATGACTGAAGTATTATTTGTATTCTGATGGAAAAAGAAAAATAGAAAAAAAGAAACAAAAGAAAATGGCTACTTGCAGAACAAGCAGAATAAAGTTAATACAGGGAATGCAGCTTCCAGAAAGAGAACAATGATAGTCATTTAAAGAGTTTTCACCCATCTGAAATAAAATTAAGTTTTGATTTTATTTTTCCTTTTTTTTCAAGTAAAAAAAATAATAATCTCTTTAATTATCTAGATAGCAATACCACAAATGATTTTGAAAATCTAGGTTACTATTATGTTAAAAACAGCTGCTTAGACAAAATGCACCTATATAATGAGCTGACATTTCCCTTTCAGAAGAAGTCAGATGAACTAACTGTGAATCAGATTTCTATCTTGATATTAAAAGAGAATTCACATTCCACTTTCCCATGGAACACGACAGCAAGCGTGTCTGTTACTGTCTCACCCCTTCTTTAATTGATATGTTATGTTTTCCACTTAATAAAAACCATATAGCCCTGCAGTCAGAATACCAAAATCACTTCCATCTTAGTTTTCAGAAACTGCTGAATAGAACTCGGAACAAAAATAATCCCTCCTTCCCCGCTCACAGGGTTTACTCACCATCACTTTATTCCAAAACTCAGCTTCACTTGAAAAGCGATCCATAGCAATGAAATGATTCCTTCCTTGTCAAAAGTATCGCTCCAATCATTTAAATTACTGAACAAAGAAAAGGAAACATTGTGCTCCACAGAGCACTCTCAACGCACTGTTGTTTTCGCTGATGCAACGAGGCTTCTAAGCAAACGAGTTTGCAAGCGAGCTGGGCAGTGGCATTTTCCTTATGATTCAAAAGCCGAGTATGCCTCAGCTAACTGAGCGCTTGCACAACGTATAATAAAGGAACTCAGGGATTCATACATGTCTCCAGCACAATCGTTTGTAAAACTTCAACTCGCATTACCATCTGTAACTCTGCCACACCTCAAAAATGACGTGCCAGATACAAACTTTTACTGGGTGCTATGTGCAGCCAAGAGAAAGATAGCTTCAAGCCAGAGGCTTGTATTTAAAAGTCTCTGAAGTGTAAGTCCCCAAGGTGTATGAAGTTACATTCTGTGCGTGGAATGTAACTCTGGATTCCTGCTTGCTATGTATATAACTATCATAAAGTTCATCATAAGCCACACGCCAAAAACATCTTGTGCATTGCTGCATTAATGCAAAAAAACTATCGCCATAGGAAGAAGCTGCAAAAAGATATTGAAATGTATTTGTAATTGCTGTTTTAAACAATTAAAAAAACCCAACCACCCAAAACTCCAAGAAAAGCGCAGAACTTGCAGTGCATTTTTTGAGAAATGGGAATAACAAAATCTAGGGACAATCTAAATGCTGCCACCTCCTTTCCACAGACACACAGACCTGTTTGTGCCCCAAGGAGAGATGCTGAGGAGCTTAGCTGCAATTCTCTGCAGTAGACTGAAAAAGGGGGAAATATGTAACCACCTAATGACTGTCTGCTGGTTGGGAGACTCTGATGCAAGATTTGTCATTTACTTCATCTGCCTATCTTTAAAGGTTTTGGTCAGCTGCCTTTACAGGTAAACCTTGAGGAAGTTCAAAATCTTTCAAGTCCCAGGCTAAAAATACCACTCCAAGCAAATAAATGCTGTTGCAGATCTTTACAGGGCCATCAAGCCCTCGCCGGATTCATAAGACAACCTTTTTTACTTTGTAAGCTTTTTCTGACACATCAAGGTCTGAGGTAGCATTCAGTCTACATCTCTTGCCTTTTGATGTTTCCTAATGAGTTGGGACCACTTGTAGGTGCTGCAGCCCTTGATGGCTTGAAAATTCCTGAGATAATGAATGTTGTCCAGAGCTCCAAGTTTTAATATTTAAAAGCTTATATTTTCTGCTGAGCTCCTATCTTTAATACCCTCCGATCTTCAACATCTTCCTCTGATTCTCTTGCTGTGTTTGCTTCTTGAAACTGTGGGAAGTGGACAGGCAAAACCAGGTAACAAGGTGGATGGGAGCAGGAGTGGTTCCTGGGGGAGCTCAAGCAGCCTCTGTTGGGGCTGGGATGCTGGTGTGGGGGGACATGGTTGGACCCACACGTCTGGGGGGGTGATTCAATGCCCACAGCTTGAGGGACACCTCAACAGCTGGGGGGTGAAACACCTATGTGTTGGTTTTTGCTGGGTCAGATAGGGGTAATGCCATCTATCGCCCTGTTAAAACACAGGAAAAGCCTTCCACCTTCTTACAGCTTAGGAAATTCTACCTATAAATATAACACCTAATAATATAAATATAATATTGTATTACCTACACTACTTGTAGGTAGGTATATAATATATATAATAACCTGACCCACTTATGTGCTTTCCGACAGCATTTAATTAGATCAGTGGGAAAAATAAAAAGGAGAATAAAACCACCATATTTTCACCCAAGGATGTCACCCAAACTAGTAAAACATCCCTACTGGACTCTGACTGCACACTTTGGCCTGGGATATAGTTGCCCTATTTAACACACTGATCAACCTTTACATCCAATGATCTGATTTCAGATTTCCCAAGTCTATGCCGTCCCGAAACAATGTGGGATAAATTTAGATGCACCTTTAATCAGCATTTATTCCCAGTTAAACACTTCAGTATCCTAGTTATACAAACAAAATGAAATAAAACAGGATGTGGATCATCCTGCATCTGTCCAGAAATAAATAATTACAAAGGATGTTGTTCAGCAATAAATCTATTATTAGTGCTTTTCAAGCTCTTTGATTTGCAAAAACTAGCAAACTGTTCCTCATCAGCATGTATGTTTTTCCTGTTTTATTCTGTGAATCGTGCAACTAGGCAAATGAATGTAATAATTCTGGTATTTTGTGGAACACAGACATCTTTGTCCCATTGCAAAGGATCCTGAACCCTCTAGGCTTTCCAGTTACAACCAGGATGTCTCTAGTACTTTATCTATTGTTTTGAACCAGTACATTGAATCCAGCGGGTTGGAAATATGTCCTGTCACTGAGCTCCACTGTTAAGCACTATGGAATTTTTGTAGATCCGTTATTTTACCATGAAAACGTTACTTGATTTTACTTAAGCATTATATTTTAAGGTAATTTCTATTTGTGTTATGAAATTTAATTGACATTTAATTTATATTTGTTATTTCAAAAACCAGGAAACAATTTGTAAGTTAAAAATACTGTGGTGAAAGACTGCGGAGAAAAGTCTAAATGACTGACTTTGTGGTTTTCAACAAATACTTGGAGGGGGAGGGAGAAAAAGAAGAACAAAGGTCAAGTGATGGCAGCTTGTACATTGATGGATCTCATAGGCAGGAACACAGGATAGAGATGGCAAGGAAAACCACAGAGGTGAAATGGCACACAGCAGAAAGAAACTTTAAAGGCCTATTTTTCTCTTTTTACTCCCTTAATTCTTGTGCTACACAACATAAAGTCTTCTATCAGGATCATAATAAACTTCTATCAAAGATCTTTCTCCGCTACCTTACCAGAAGGCCAAATAATTCAGAGACCAGTTGAAGTTCAATTACATTTTGTTCTGCAGTAAGTCAGAAAAAGGTGAAAAGTAAATCACCTTTATGTACCCTTCCTGAAGATTTTTTTATACTGATCCACCCAGAGAACATGTTCTGAACATGTCCATCATCTAGCTCCATGCTTCTGCCTGTACCAAGTAGACCCCCACCCAACTTTATATCTTAATTTCAATATCTATGTAAATAGCTCCATGTTAAAATTATGCACTTGTACTAATGTCCTGTAAAGATCATCCCTTAGCGCTTCAGCACGAAGCACTTCAGCACTTCACCTGCTTTGATTTGTAAGAAATATTTTCTAAGGTTTGTTTTCTGTAGCAATTACAAGTAACTTCTGTCTTTAATGATCTATTTCTGAAGCAGACCTTGGTACCACAGTTACATACCAATGGGCCACCTCTTCTTAGCTGTGGAAACGCAGCAATTTACCCCAGCGAGGGGTTGTCTTTACCCACTGGGGCGATGCTGCAGATTTCCCTTATTTTGTGTGTGATTAGGACAGACCACTGTGACACTACTGTGCCAAATATGACATGCACGTGTGTCTTTGTCTCAAAACTTAAAGCACGCTATTCCCCAGCGTCTTCACTCCAACCTGACAAAGCCAAGGAAGATTTCACTTCTGGTTTACTGAGTGAAGCCTGGCTTTTGCAGCATGAAATAAGGTTGTGGATCCACTTTTATTGACTGATGAAGCCTTACACTGGCACAGAAACCCATCAGCCTGACTGTTAGGATCTAAAGTGAAATTCTTCCAACGACTGACACAAGTATATGCATTGGTTAATATGACAGTTAATCATTTCAGACTTCAATAAAAGCAAATCACATGCTCTGGGGAGGCAAGCTTGCTAACTTGGCAGCAGAGGTCTATGTCTCCTGCAGCTCTTTGGGAAAAAAACCTGATCACCAACAAAACTATTTCTAACTGCTCCACAAGTATTAACAAAACTGAAATTATAACTGTGGAAAAGATCCTGTCTCTTGTTTCTATACCACTAAACTTGCTCACTCAAGTTGTAATCAGTATGCCTTTTAAACTGGTGGCAACTGGAAATCAACATTTCTAGGTTCAGTCAAGCTGAATATTGATTTTAAAAGACTTAAACACACACGTTATTGCATGTGCCAACCCAACGACACTCACATCCTGGGCACTGGCAGAGCCTCTGGTGGACAGGGCAATATCTAACACTGCCACTAAAACCAGCTGGACAAGAGCTTTGCGTGTGACCTGCCAACATCTTGCTTCCTACTTATTGCAACTACCTGTTTCATGACTGCTGATCACACCCCCAGACAGGGCTTGATGAAGTTGTATCGCAGGATGTGGCATTAGTAGTTTGCTATTCTTTGTGTTAATGGCCTCCTACAACTTTGAAGCTAAGGAGCACCGTGTACCAGCAGTCTGCCTGGAATTAGCAGCATCAGAAAACTGGCACCACTTTCTGCACCAATGAGTGCTGCAAAGTTAAAGCCTTATCTGCAGCAACACAGGATGGGTCTCATTACGTGATGGTGAGAGGAATGTGAGGCACGTTGTGGCCGTTGCTTCATTCCAGTTTGTAAGAAACGCCACTTCATAGAAGGAAATTTATATAAGGTGGCCAAACCCTTCCAACATACACGTTAGGGGAACTGTAACTTAAATACAGAATATTGCACGGTAAGAACTGGAGGCACAACTGAAAGACTCATAACCTGCAATAGTAATTTAATAATCAAGCCCTTATGAAATAACACCCAACACCAGCTGACACTGGGAGCTGATGGTGCCTCCCCAATCAGTACTAAATAATGCATCCATAACAATTGCCTCTCACTTGATTATGCTAATGTAGTTGATACTAGACGCAATTCAAAGATTATTGAAGTCAATGAGTGTTCCTCATTAATGCCAATGGAATTTGGATCAGATTCATCAAGTTGAAATATAAGAGACAAGCTAGAAGAATGATAGAGGCATAAGCAGCAATCTTAGACCTTGGATATTAAAAATTATTGTATGCTTACTATGTACCATGGTAGAAGATCCTTGAAAACAGTTGTTTTGGATTGTTTGTGACAAAGGTAATTGGCAAAAAACAACTCTGCTATAAATCCCCACTGTTGTCTGTGCACGTGATCTCCTTTTGACACTCCAAAATGTGCTTTGGTTCATGAAATGCCAAAAGAGTTGTGAACATAAAATCCTACAGTTCTCTCCGTACTGGACTAAATTCTACAGTTAAGATTCTCATATGAAGCGGTACCAGTTCTAACTACAAAGTCTGAGGTATGAGAAGAATTCTTTTTCCTGTTTATTACAGAGCAGTAAATGAAGACACAACAGAAAAGACTCTGGTAATTGATAAATTAAAGAAGAAATGGGTCAAAAAGGTCTCTAACATGTCTAACGGTGACTCCAAATGCAAACTATATACTAAATTAGGAAATGTGGACATAGCCGTGCTAAGAGAACCTTAAATTTTACTGTTTGATTTTGCTTGTTACGCTACAGACATTTGTAAGGATGAAGACAAAATTTGGCTAGAAAAAGCTTTAACACCTCTTTACCACATTTTCTTCAGACCTTATTTTCATCAATTTAAAACACTGGAAGAGCGTGGAGACTTCAGAGGGGTTGTCCATTATGTGAGGACAGTAAAGCTCATGTCAGGTTTGTGAATTCCAAGCAAAGGTCAGCATCTTCATCCTCTGGGAATCCTTATACGGGTCTTCAGCATCAACAAGTAGTAAAACTTTTGTCACGTTCCCAGATACTTTTGCCAAAACGGAGGATCAAGGAAGCGGTGCTTTTAGTTTTCTGTTTATGCCTTCCCCCCCATACTCCCTCCTTCTCCTTGCAGGAATAATGTTGCCTTTTGAACCCAGGGTGCTAACAGGAAGAGTTCCCATTGCTCTATTCTTCTTTATAGATCCTGTAGCAGAAAGCCTTGGTACGAATAAAAATTTGCAGTAGCAGGTGTCCTTTCATTGCTGAAATGAAGCTGGGAGGTGTGAGAAACATGTAAGAAATATTGCAAGCAGAGGAGCACAAAGGCATTCCCCTGGATCAGATCTACAGTCTTTGGGGCTGTGAGTTAGAGGTAGCAGATGGTGCTGCTCTCCATCTGGAGACAGTCTAAGTCAAGACATTTATCTGTGCACACGCATCCCATGCACAGATCACGACACTTGGACCCTAACACAAGCCAAGCAGTGGTTTGCATGGAATGAAGGAGTGCACAATAAAATATTCACTGTTTTAAATATGCATTTTTAATTACTTTCCGAGGAAGCGGCTCAATATTTCTTCATTAGCAGAGTTCACCAACTTGGACAGACTGATAACAGCAATTTTGAGCTTCGTTAAAGACCAAATGAAATCGAAACAAAAGAAAAACCCATCTCTTGAAAACATTTGATGCCTACTAGCTGCCTTGCTTTCACCTGACCCAGGTTTTGTGTACTTGGTCTGTTGGCCATTTACGCTGTGCTGTATCTTGCAGACAACGTTCACCGAGTGCTGCCTCTCCGGAGGGGGAAGAGAAAACCACTCAGCAGCCCTGCTATCTCCACGGGAGCGATGCCAGCAATCTCTCTGGAAAGTGGGTTTGTGCTTCCATGAATTTCTTATATAGCACACTATCCTACAATTTGCCGGTGCTGGAAGGTAGGACACAGAAGCCACTGACCCTTTTTGATCAGCCAGGCCTACCCAGATGTGAAAATTATGTGCTTTTTGCAAAAAACCCAGAGAGACTTGACACTGATTTTAGAAAAAATCACCATCTCATTTACTGAGAAAGACAGAAAGAGAAAGGAAAAAGTAATTTTACTCTGAATTTACCAGCAGTTCTGTAAATGACGTCGTCCACGTTGCCAGCTTCCTACACAACCTTCTTACAAACTGATAGGAGGCTGCTACCAATTCCTACAGTTACTATCCTAAATCCTAGAAGCTAAAGTAGTTTTTAGTCAACAGATTTTGACTGGAAAAAAAACATTCATTTATTCTTATATAAAGTACCCCAGTAAACAACGCTCTTCCTCTCTCCTGTTTAGCCTTGCAAACAGAGATTTTTAAGCATCATTTTCTCATGCAGCACCATTTTTTCTCCAACTATGGCAGACAGTCTCTGTGTTCAACTTAACGTAGCAACGTGACAGCATGGGAAAAACATTTATAAGCACAAGTGAGATTGCAGCAAATGCTGACATGATTACCTGTCAAAAATAAGCCAGAATTATATAAAGTATATAAATAATCAGCCAGATATTTATCAAACTCCTTGACAGTACTATACGGATGATATCAGCCTTTGATAGTTGATGGGAAAAAAATATCCAAGACCAGAAGTCAGTATAGTCCCAGCCCGGCTCTTAGCAGAAGAGGTCGTTGCCTCCCCATGGTGACGCATCCCACAGCTTTAATAGAACAATTTAGCAGAATTGTTGGTCTGTCTCACTCTGATTATCAATATATAATATCCACAGATGCTCTGATAACTAAAAAGTGCAAACAACCCCCCCTAACCCCCAATTACTGTCAATTAGTTAACATGGTTTTCATAACTTGGAGCCTTCTCAAAGGTGATAGGTGTTTTTTGTTTAAAGCTTCAGCTTTAGAATCATGTTATTTATGAGAAGTTCAGTTTTCATGAAGAGTATCATCATGTTTTAAGTACTCAGGGCCACAGGGAAGGGACATAAAATCTGATGCCTAAAAGATACAAAAATAATAATGTAAATAAAACTGTTTTTTATAATATCTGGCATTAGAAACAGGGAAATAATTTTTTTTTTTTTAGCGCCAATGGATCCTCCAGCATTTTGTTTACATCCACAGTTCTTTATCCTTAAACATAATGGACTCAGTTGCCTCATCTATATCATATCATAAACATCATAATATGTTTCTATCATACATCAACAACCCAAGATTTCCTCTCTCTTCTGATGTGCTCAGTGCCATTGATTTCAGAAAGGTAGTGTGACATAGCAGGAAAGCACACAATGAAACAACTTCTCTGTGTTATAAACAAACTACTAATCTTGCACTGGTTGATACCAAAATATAATGCAAATGCTAGCAACCTCACAGTAGTGATTTTTGGATATGAAGTGACTGTAAACGGCAAGTAAATCTGTAATTTCGATTATTGGCCTTGAAAAAAGCCAAGGACATAACTTCATTTAAATGAATAGATGCCAGATAATTCATAAGAACCATTTAAATGGCTAAATTTTTAAAGCCACATCATCATCCTTATCACAAGTATTGTATTTTTGGAAAAAAAACCTGCAAGTAAAAATATGATTGTTAAGTCAGGACAAAATATCAGCTCTTTACTCTATATTATGTTTAAGTTGTGATCTTGTACCTAGAGCAAATTATGCTTTCCCTTCTTTAACCTGTTTAAGTCATCCTACAGTTTTCTTCCTTCTTCCTTTATTTTGTTGGGGTTTTAGAGGGTGCAGAGGGAGGAGCAGGCTGTTTGGCCTAGGCTTTTTCAGCAGACACACAATATTCCTTCAGCAAACACCTACTTCTTTTGCAATACAAAAACAAAGCACAAGGCTGATTCCTCCCCTCCTGCTACCGGTGTTATTGGGAGCCCCCAGAAGCCCCTGATCCCACCCCAGGTGGGCAGTTGGCTGCTCAGGGTGGCCCAGAGAGCCCCACATCTCCCCACCAGCCCCGGGAGCTGCAATGAGGGCTATTCAATAGGGGACTATTCAATACACTGGGGGCCTCCCTTCCCAGACAATTAATAACGAAGCCCCCCAACCCAATTGCAACCCCAAAGCCCTGACTGCTTAAGGGACATTTAGTAGGTTTGCACTTCCCTCCTCCTCCCCTTATTTTTATTTTCCTTTCATTTCGTTTCCTTGTTTTGGGGTGGGTTTTGGGGGTAGGTTGGGGGTGGGTGGGTTTGTTTTGTTTGCTTTACGAAGCGAGGAGCTCCGCTACAAACCTCCGCGGGTTCGAACACCCCGGGCACTGGCGGAGGGAAACCCGGCCCCGGGGGGGGACCTCGGTCAGCGCCCGCTGCCCCCCGGCCCCGCTCCCGCTCCCGGCCCCGGTCCCCGGCGCGGCTGCCGGCGGCGGCCGCTGGGTGGCAGCCGGAGCCTGTGCACCGTCCCGGCGGCGGAGGGCGGCCACCCCGGTACCCGGGAACCTCTTGGGGCAGTCGCTACCGGATAAACTCCTCCCCACATTGGCAGGTGCAGTAGATGGAGCCGTCTCCGCAGAGGACATGTTTGGATAGAACTTCGAATCATGGAGTAGTTCGGGTTGGAAGGGACCTTTGCAGGTAGTCCAACCCACCGACAAGGAGCAGGGACATCTTTAGTTGGATCAGCTTGCTCAGAGTCCCATCCAACGTGACCTTGAATGTCCAGGGATGAGACATCTACCACCCCTTTGGACAACCCCTTTCAGGTGTCTCACCAGCCTTATTGTAAAAAAATTTCCTTCTTTTTATCTAGTTTGAATCTCCCCTCTTTCAGCTTATAACCGTTACCCCTTGTCCTACCACTGCAGTCCCTGATAAAGAGTCCCTCCCTGTCTCTCCTGTAGCCCCTTTAGGTGCTGGGAGGCCGCTATATATAAGGTCTCCCCAGAGCCTTCTCTTCTCCAGGCTCCGAACAACCCCAACCCTCTCAGTCCTCATAAAAGAGGTGCCCCAACCCTCCGATCATCTTCATGGCCCCTCCCTGGACCCTCTCCAACAGGTCCATATCTTTGCTGTGATGAAGGCTCCCCAGCTGGAGACACTTGCTACAAAACTTACTAGTGGTCTCAAAGATGATTATTTTTATACGATATGGCTGTAGAAATACCACGTGGGGTTGTTTTTGTTTTTGTTTTTTAAACTTAGCAGCGCAAGTGCTGAACAAAACTTCTCCACCATCGCTGTTTAGCCCAACACAGAGACCAAGCAAGGGAGGTCCCTCACCAATGAAACTGCACAGATCCTCCATGGCACTGAATACATTGTGCACTTTCCCCTACATAGCTGCAATTACAAAATCATCTCAGATTTTACGCACGTATGAATAGTGCCTGTTGGATTGGAGGCCCAGCCTGACTTTGCCACCCTGGGTGGCCTCTTTGCAGAAAAGCAACAAAGATCCATCAGTGATCTGAAAGGCCGCAGCACTGGTTTGCTTTGCATGTTGAAAGAAACAAGAACGAACTATTTCCTGCTGAAATATTTCCAGTACCTGAGGGGGCTACAGGAAGGCTGGGGAGAGTCTGTTCACAA
>BJBW01012812.1:0-10568 GCA_004320125.1 Scolopax mira | reverse complement strand
TCTGTGATGGCAACTAGATCATAGTTTTCTTGTTGTATGGCCTCCAGCTCCTTCTGTTCGTTGCCCATGCTGCATGCATTCATGTAGATGCACTTCAGTTGGGCTAATTGTCCCACTATATTTCTGGAAGGGCAAGCATTAATTCCCACCTGTCCATGTGCAGACATTACTGCAGTTACCATCTTATCATCAGTCCTCGTGTCTTCACTGCTACACGTGTCTTTCTCTCCCACATCAACTGCTGCAATAGTCTGTAAGGCTTTACTTGCACTTTTACCAACTAGCACTGGCTCACTACTCATGGGCCCTCATCCCCCTTCAAATCTAGTTTAAAGCCCTCTCAATGAGCCCTGCTAATTCTTATCCTAGTATCCCTTTTCCTCTTTGAGTTAGGTTTCCCCCACCTGCCAGCAGACAGCATCCTGCCAGCATCCCTGACGACTTGTAGATCAACCCATGATTAAAGAATCCAAAGCCCTGCCTTTTACACCAGTCCTTTAGCCATGGGCTGATCTGTTGAATCTTCTTAATTATCCCTTCATTCATCCCTGTGACTGGTGGGATAGAGGAGAACACCACTTTCGCTCCTGATCCCTTGACCAGTTATCCCAATTCTCTGAAGTCCCTTTTCATTTCCCTTAACTTCTATTAGCTACCTCATCATTACCCACTTGAATTATCAGGAGTGGGTAATAATCTGAGGGTTAAACCAGGGAGTGAATTTTCCTCTGGATGCCTTAATCCTGGCCCCAGGGAGGCAGGTGACCTCCCTGTGGGACGGGTCTGTTCTGCATATTGGGCCCTTTTTACACAGATATACAGAATGCATTGCACTCTTCAATTTTATGTCTTCTTATCTAAAAGTAGCTTACTATTTCCAGATTATTTTCCAGCTATTTTAAACATCTGAGTTAATGAAAAGAAAAAGGAAGTAAACTGAAATGGGTTTTTCACCATAAGCCACAGTGCAAATGGTAACTTTTTACTCCACATCCAAAGTTCACATTAATTAAATAATGAAAAAAAGAAAAAGAAGACACAACTAAATGTCAAACAGCTTTCATTTGCATGACAGTTGAAAAGCCCTCCTGTGTCAACATAAGGCCTCGATTATTTTCAGACTGCATTACCTGCCACCTTTAATAAAAGCGGGTCAAGCAGGGAGTTACAGCATATGCTGAATTTGGCAGTGGCACATCAGCAATTTATCCAAAGACCTGCAAACATGCAGAACACAAGGAAGGTCTGCTCAAAAAAAAAAAAATTCCAAGTATCTTTTGCAATAGATTCCTTTCTGCAAATATTAAAAAACTTAAGAACAGGAAAACTCACTCCAAAGTGGACAGGATTGGGGTCATACTGTTGCTTCTATCATCCTAGATTCTTCTGGTGTTTAAAAAAAGAAAATAAAATGAGACTTGAATTCTGGAATCATAACTGCCTATCTTTAAATTCAGTATCCTTTTTTTTCTAAGCAGCAAACAAAAGTTATTCTAAGCATCTTCAACAAAAGTTTCATAAGACTTTCCTGTTGGAAAAATCAAATTGCCTCATTTAATTTGCTTTCTCCTAAAATAATCTGTATTAAAAGGGTTTTACAATGCCAGAATATAAGCTCCTTCATCTAAATTGTGGTATTACTTCAAATCCTAGACATTCTCCTCACTTTTTTTCATGCTTATGCCACAAACCTCACTGGTCATACACAGATCTTTGAACACAGAAGTATATATTTAATAAATATAAGCTTCTATACTTGATGCCATGAAATTGCAACAGCATGAAAGAAAAATTGTAACTGTGGGCATATGTACAGAGGTGCCTGCTGTTGAACTTCAATAGAATCCACATGCCTTGTGTCTACTTACTATATTTTCTGCAGCTCTGAAAACACAAATTTAGTGTTTGAGCTCAGAGTCTCCAGGAGAACTGAATGAGCACAGAGGAGCAGATTTCTGTCACTATGCAGAGTGCTGTATAACCATAACAAGAGACTACAACTCAGCTCATGGGCAGAAACATCTATCATGCTGTGCTCATCTGAGAACCAGGCAATTAACTGCTAATATGACAGTTCTCAGCCAATAAATAAAAATGCTTACAAATATAAACCATTTTTTACATCCATTGAACACATTTCATGCAATAACAACACAAATTTGTCTTTTATAGAGATTTCTTGTTTTAAAAGATATTTTAGAAAAGCTTACAATGTACCTAGAGAGAGGAGGGGAGGAGGTGGATTGTTAGCCATCTGGATAAGTTTGAGAGATAGAAATGTGCAAGATCTGGACACAAATTTGTAGTGCCTTATTGCAGAGCTCAACATAAATTGCTTACCTCTGTCCACACAAACATTCCCTATATTGACAAAATTTTCACCTACTGTGAAAATACAAACTCATCCCATATCTAAAATATTGTCTTTTCCAACATTTAGGACTTCTTTAGCAATAGTGTACACCCTTCCAGAAATGAAACTCTTAGACAATCAGACTATCTCATGTATCCTTTTATGCATATCTAAAAATGCTGAGGCAAGATTCCCTAAAAACATTGCACAGGAAAAGGAAAAATTTCACTTTTTCACTCCAGCAGAAGCATGTTAAAAAACAACCTCAACTCCAGACATCCTGAATTTATAAAGGAACTTTTATTATTTAGACTGTTGTTTCCATATAATCAACTTTTTTAGTAGTTTATTTTATATTTATTTTCCAGTAAGAAGTCCCAACTTCAGAAACATTTTCCCCCACTCTTCTGCTTATCAAATGCTATATTGAGCCATGTGTCCTACCTTTACTGGTTTTGCTGATAATGCAGCTTCCTAGGTTCTGCTGTACTACTTTGAAAACTTGCACTTTTTAGTACTTCATAAATGAGAGAAATGGCTAGAAATACAGTTTTGTTGTGTGAGTCTTTTCCTTCCCTGCTCCTGTTCACTAGCTCACCCAACAAACTAAAGTCCTTCCTACACAACCATCCTGTGTGGCAGCCTTGTAACCTCTGACCACTAACTAAACACACATCTTGAAACACATCTGCTGCTGCTACTGTCCAGTCCATAATTTTGGAGTTTCTTACACTCTGAATGAAAGGATGCTTACAATGTTACTTCTGTGTTGCCTTGGTGATGTCACGAATGTACTTTTGTTTCTATAGCATCCAGAAAGGAATTCTTACATCAGAAGTAGATTTGGGGTTTTTTAAGAGTGCTGGACACCTGTGATAAACTGCTGTATGGGAAAGAACATAAAACAGTTGTTTTGTTGAGATTTGTATAAGCAAAGTTTTATTAGCTATTCCTCTGAGATGTAGCACCCAAACTTTTTACCTCCTGCCCAACTCATGCAAACTGCACACTTTCCTTGATCACAAACACTTTTGTAACATGGCTGTTTATTTTAAGTCCCAGAAGGACTGGGGCAGGAGGGAAGGGGTAGGACATGGACAGAAAAATGCAGAAAAGAGTACTAATGCTTGAAGTAGTGGACAGTACCCTTTACACACAGCTTCAGGTAATTTTATGTATTGGAATTAAGAGTATGTTAGCAAATTGTTGTTCTCTCTAGGATGCTCAAATATCAAAATAATATTCTCTCTCCCGGTTCACTACTTTTGCTGTGGTTTCTCTATTACATCTCTATGTATTCATTCAACCTTAAACTAATACAGTGGACTTTT
The DNA here is from genome assembly GCA_004320125.1 of Scolopax mira. Lineage (NCBI taxonomy): Eukaryota > Metazoa > Chordata > Aves > Charadriiformes > Scolopacidae > Scolopax > Scolopax mira. The sequence continues at coordinate 6,884 of BJBW01012812.1, read as the reverse complement.
TTCCCTTTCTTTTTTTGTTTTTTAATTACTTTGAATTTACCTTTTAGAGGAATTCCTCATGGAGAAATACAACCTGAGGAGAGGTTAAAGTTAAAATAGAGCCATAAGCAGAAACTGGAACAGCAGAAGGAATTGTTATGCAGTGAGAAACAGAATAAGAGCATATGGTAAACTAAAGGAAAAATGATCAGAGATATAGTACTTCTGAACTGTTCTGAACACTAGGGAAGGGGCAGGGGGTGGAGAAGGCATGATTAGGAAAGAAATATCAAATAAATTTATTCCATAATTTGCATCTCCTTTTATCTTGATTGTTCTGCTGACTGATAAAGTCCATTAGGCAGCAATTCAGCATGTGACATTATGGTCAGCACAAGATAATTAATTAGCATATATTAACTCTAATTCAATTTCCTAGGGGAAGAAAAATACTCAGTTTCTCTTTCTTTTTCTATATGCACGTATTTTTCTACAAATATAAAATCCTATAGTTGAAGAAAACAAGTGAAAAATTAAGATATTTTCAGCCACAGGTATCATGTTGAGTCTTGTAATTGGAACAATCAAAACATAACAGTTTGCTTTCCTAGAAAATTATGCAAGTCACACTTCATTCACTGTCCAACACACTTGGGACTGATGTGCTTGCCATGATAATACATAAGGTTTAGAGGTTCTATTGTCCACCTCGGCTGCTGACAACTCATCCAAGAGCATAGCATTGTGGATTATTTCATGTAACAAAACAGGAATGAAAGAAACAGTAGAGAACATTGCCAGTAGGAAATAGAAAAAAGCAGGATTTTCACATCTTCAGAACACCTTTTGCAAAGGCTGTAGATAACTATTGAAAATTCCCATGTTATTAGCTATTCAAAAAGTGCAAGATAACAGCTATTAAGTAAACCTGGTGCACAAAGCAATTGAAATAAATTACAGAAATGTAGTTGTTTTAATTTCTCTTTGTCTGGAGAGGAATTTCAAAGTGCTGACTTGTAGTTGAGTAGATCACATCTGTTGTCTGTTATTTTAACTACTTTAATTAAATCTTTGTACCAAAGTGCAGATGAAAAGTAAGAATCAATCATGAAAATAGCAGATGCTTGTAAAATAGCAACAGTTCTGATCAGATTTCTGGTCCACTGCCTGGTTAAGGAAATATAAATGGTGATCTGGGACTGCATCACTACAGAAGGTAATGCACAACCAATGAAACCAGAGCACAGTTTAGAAAATAGGAAGAAGCACTTTCAATAGAAGTTGTTAAAGAAGCTGTTATAACCATGTTCAAAAATTATGAAAGTGTTTCAATTATCTTCTGTATGCTATTACCTAGCAATCTAGTTCTGTTTTTTTAAAAAATTTTTGCAGCCTAGAAAGTACCATAGTAGTTTTTCATTCTATCAAGAGAAAGTATGAAAAGGAATTCAAGACAGTCGTTTTTATATAATTTTATGACCTGATATTTTTCAGTCTGAAGTGATCCCAAAAAGCGTGGGATCACTTGGACTAGAACTATGGAAAAGAACTATGAGAGTAATTAAATTGATAAATAGCAGGTATCATTGTATCTCTCTTATACCAATTTAGTTTTACTTAAAGGTTAGTAAGATGCAGTACCATTTGATGATGTAAGAGAGGAAAAAAAACCCTAAGATAAATAAAAGTTTACATCAGATAGTAGTTTTGTGAGGCTTACTGCTCAATAGTGTACGGCAAACAGTAGTCCACTCTCCTTAGTGAGAAGCCTGCTAACCCTCATCAAAGTGTGGGTACTTATTTAATATAAGTCCCTTTCCAGGGACAGAAGAGCTGCCTTTTCAAGAGATGAACACAGAAAACCTAATTTCTCTATGAAGAGACAATCATTCAATAAGAGTATCTGGACTCAGATGATTGCTTTATTTTGAAAACTACATAGCACAACCCTTGAGACGTGAGCCTTTGCTGTCTACATTGTGCCGCTGAGCTGGTTTCTTATGAAGAGACTAACAGATGAAAATTGCTTCTAGAAGGAAGTTTTAAAGGCACAAAGAAAACTTCTAGCATTTTAGTTCCTGAAGAGAAGCAGCCAAAAAAGAGGCCAGTAGTAGATACATAATGATTTGATAAAAAATTTTCCTCACTATCTATGTATAAAGCTTTCCTTTGCCAGTCTGGTTCATTTGCTCTTACGTTGCCATTCAGAGACAATTGTTACTAAGCACTATCTAGGTCTCAGCATGTGTCATGTAATATAGATATAGATCTCTGCAGGGAAATCAATGGTATGCAATGTTCTGCCCAGAAAGAGAAGGAGGTTGGCTATTAAGTGACATTATTTATAAAGCACATGCAGTGAAAAGAACACAGAAAAGACTGCGGTAGCCTTTGTCTAAGTTTCAAACTTTATAAAAAAACCTCAAATGCAAACTCAATAATTTATTTACCTAACAGAGGATTTGGATGGTATTGTTTCTATGTCTTTTCAACATTTCACTTGTGTTTTGAGGTCAGTTTTCCCAAGATTTGGTGACTCAAAATTTATCAGAAGAAACAAAACATATATGCTGAAAAAAATATCCCCATCTCATACAAACACTGGTGTTTTTCTCAATCTCTTAGCCAAAAATATTATGTTAATTAATTTTTTTAAATCATGTTGCAAACAGTTATAGCTTGTATTTATTTAAGAGCATGCAAATTACCTAAATGTCTCTTTGATACTGATGCATTGGCTTTTCCAAATGAGTCCTAACATTTTTACATTTTTTTTTAATTATGATTATATTTTGCAGCAAAATTTCCCAGACGTTATATGGTCTGGAAAGACAGCTAACAGAAATTTGCTTAGTTTATACATTGTAACAGATTGGACATTCCATAATTGGTTTCATTACCTTTCTGGGTCTTACATAGGAATGGAAGTTGACTGATCTAACATCCCATGAGAGACTCAAATAATGTTCTAAATCAGAAGGTAGGACAATGAAATAACTACAAGCATGTCTGAAAAGCATAGGTGCAACCCAATGACTAGGAACTTGCAGCAACTGCAAAGCCTGAAAGTTATAGCAAAGAAAGCTTGGTATTTAGGAGGGCCACATATAGTAGTGAAATTCTGTCAAATTTAAAGTCTTCCATTATTTTTCTGTTCTGAAAAAGAAAAGGTGAAGTCATTATTAATTGAGGTTGTTGGTAGAGTATCCTGTACTGGAAAAAAAAAAAAGGGGGGGTGGGCAGGAGTGGGAGAAATAAGCAAATAGAAAAAAGCAGATAGATCTGAAAAACAAATAGTTATCTACAATGCAGGATCTGATATAGGAGTGCTATCGATAGAGAAAGTTATAGCCTCCTTTGTTCTTCCACCTCAGGACTGACAAGGTAAAGGCTGGTAATTCACAAATTGTCTTTTGGAGGCATCAAAATAATAAGCTTTCTTTGGTATGACTTACTGAAAGTGTGGTGGCCTGGGGCAATTTGGTTCTATGAAGAGAGAAAAGAAAGGAACCAGAAAATTTCTAGTTATTCTGCATATTTAAATGTGAAAAGTGAAATAACAAAGTGGAGTATAGAAAGACAAACTGTACAATTTGTTTCCCTTTGAACTCCCTCTGTACTGAAACATGGAACAAACACCTCATAGGGTTTCATTTGGAAATAAATCTTATTCAGGACCTCTCAGAACTCTCAGAAACAAGTTTGTCTCCTAGATCCACTTTGAAAATCAAAACATTTACAGGAACCCAGACTCATCTCTGAAGCAATAGACCAGCATTTTATGGGTTCTTTTGCTGCACAGGCTTGGGTAAAGATAATGCTGCTTGTCTCCTTCTGGTAACTGTGTTCTCAAACTGCATTGAAGTTCTATCAAAAGACATGTTCTCTGAAACTTGATGAAGACCCCTTTTCTCTGAGAACAAAAATAAGAATGACTATTGTCAAGTGCTTTAAAATCAACAGATAGATCAATTTAACTCTACAAAATTGTAACTGAATAAATCAGTAGTAATTCAATACAGACAAAAAATTGCAGAAATCTGTTTGCTAAATACAATCATTAAGGGATTTAAGGAAAAGCAGAACTTCTCCAGCATTTTCTTCCTTTTCTATAACTGGATTTTTGTTGAAATCATGTCAGAGTTAAAGGAGAGAGAAAGAGAGAGAGAGAGAGAGAGAGAGAAAAGAATGGACAAATCAAATTTTCCCACATCCTGCAGTGGGAAACTGGCAGGAACCTTAAGCTTTAACTAGCAGTTTCAGAGATATTACTAGGTCTCCCAGCCTCAGGCCACTAGAAGCATCTGCCCAGGAACTACAAATCATGCAGCTTCCCTGTCCGTAGGCTAGCAGGAGGATAGTTTGCAGTTTTCCATCTGCAATGCTATGAAAGGTAACCAAATTCAAATTACTCTGAATGCAGTGCACTAAGTGAGAGAAACGTAGTATTTTGTAGAACAAGAACTGTTTTGGGGTAATTAGTAAACAGCAAAACACAGAAGTAGGTGTAACTGATTCAAATGGCTGAGGCCTCCCAACCCTCCCCATGAAACAGGGCCTGAACAATCTACCGTGCCTCTCACAAGTGGCTTGAATTCCAAAACTGGGTGGAAAAGTAACCTATATTGCCAGGAAGATACAGCTTCACATGTAGACAATTATCTTGGAGATAGGAAGAACTGGGACAGAGAATGCCAGTGACAGAGATGTACAAGAACTCCAAAATTTAAAGACTCAGCTACAATTCAAGGGTTTGAAAAGTGCAGCTGAGTTGTAAAATTCTCTGTCAGACCTACACAAACCATCAAGAGAATTCAAGAAATGTCATTGGCCCATAGATTATTTTTTAAATCTGCATAATTGTGGATGACTTTTGACTTACAGGTTAGAGTAGTTACATCCATTTGCATATAGGTGGGGATATATTCATGTGTATGGTGTGGTTGTAAATCACAGACTTCCAAGTACTGCCCAAGCCTGAGACAAGGAGATAAAACTTGCTCCAAAAAGGTTGGAACTTAGTTAAGAAGGTAGGCAGAAGCTGAACCAGGAGATGAGTCACAAAAAACCAAGAGAGAATGATGACAAAAGCATATGCATTAATGTCAGAAATATCAGAGACATAAGGAAGAAAAGCATGGAGAACAGATTTTGAGATCTGATCAGAATAGGATGGCTGGAAACATTAGTCGGAACATCTATGAAATACTGAAGAGGGTGGAAGACAGAAAGGAAGAAATCCAGAATGAGTGGGAGGAAAGAAACATATTTGCAATTGCTTTGTCGGGAATACACTGGTATCTTCCTACTATAGAATCTTTTCTCTCTCTTCAAAAGATAATCTCCCAATTAAAAGGGGATTGTCAAATGTACACATGTGAATACAGTAAATTCATCCCAAACAATTTTAATCTATATTAATTGACTATTAAAAGGATTAATTTATTGGAGGTCAAATCCAGCCACTCTTTCTCAAGAATGTCAACATGGACATAAGTTACTAACCCCTGTAGAAAAAATGTTAGGAAAGATGCAGAAAGGGTTAAGGTTGCTCCAGGCATTACTTTCTCTTCAGGCATTTCCTGTGCATCAGCTGCTGCTTTGCTTAAGGGAATTTGATGCTTAAAATGTCTATTCTGCCAGGCAACCACAGTAATTGACATTAAGGGAGCAGCAACACCGCTGAATGGACTTCAATTTGCCCTTTATCAATGTCCCACCTTTGCCTTTTCTACCCCTTGTTTCCTGATTATAGACAGAGGGATGGAAGAAAGCAAAGAATATGTAACATAATTGCTTTCCATTAATAAAGAATGGTTAGTCCAAGCAATCTCCCTCTAAGTTTCCTCCTATCAGCTAACAAATGGACATAACCATTGGCAATGAAAGAAAAATCAATTTATTTGGAAGTAATGTAAATTTATTATGAAAAATGCTTCTGGGATGCTGCAAGCTTCTCCCATTTCTGTTGACAAATTGGTTACTTAGAACTATTGACTTAAAGTGGGGATTGCTGTCTGACAGTACTGCAGTGTAACAGAAAAGGGCCTAGAACTGAAATTATTTTCAATTCCTCTGCACTCTCTGTGAAAAACTACATCATTCTGTGGTGCAGAGTGTCTTACCATATTGCTATATAGCTATACTAGCTCATAAGCAGAGAAGTGTACTGGATTTAGGTGGGATAGACAGGGTAACATTCCCGCTCCCTGACCATTTTCTTACAGGAGGAGCAGCAGACAAAAAGCCCCTGGCTCTCGTCATCTCCGTGAGTCATAATCTAAGAAGAAATGAGCATAGGAATAGAGGAAGTCTTTAACTTCCTCATCACTCCCCCACATCATAAGCAAGGGTTATGACAATCTAGCCTTAAGTACTTTGGATAAAAACATCTCAGTGAGTCAGCTGTTTGCAGATAGCTCCCCACCTTCCTTTGCGCTTCATCTCTACGGGTGCTCTGTGTTTGCTTCGCATTCGCATGAATTTCACCCCACCTCCTCCCCTCCACCCCCCGCAACTTCTGCATGGAGCTAAACTCTCAGAAGCTCTGCTGCAATCACTCTGAGCATTCCCTCTTGAGGTCTGGCATCTTCTGATTCCATCAGTAGTCACAGCTTCACTGAATTTCACTGAATTATTTTAGAGTTGGAAGGGACTGTATAGATCACCTAGTCCAATTCCCCTGCTGAAGCAGGATTGCCTAGAGCATGTTAGAGCATGTGACTCAGGCTGCATCCAGCAAGCCTTGAAAATCTCCAAAGAAGGGGACTCCACAACCTCCCTGGGCAGCCTGTACCAGTGCTCAGTCACCCTCACCATGAAGCTTTTTCTCATATTTGAGTGGAACCTCTTATGTTCCAACTTGAGCCCGTTGCCCCTCGTCCTCTCACTGGCAACCGCTGAAA
>BJBW01012811.1:251-23565 GCA_004320125.1 Scolopax mira | reverse complement strand
TTCAGGTTAGATATTAGGAAATATTTCTTTACTGAAAGGCTTGTCAGACATTGGAATGGGCTGCCCAGGGAGGTGGTTGATGCACCATCCCTGGAGGTGTTCAAGAGACGAGTTGACATGGTGTTTGGGGATATGGATTAGTAGTGGATTGGTGGTGTTTTGGGTGTGGTGGGGTGGTTGTGTGGGTGTGTTTGGTTTTTTTGTTGTTTTCTTTTTTTTGGTTTGTTTTTTTTTTTCATTGGTCGGACTAGATGATTATTAAAAGGTCCCTTTCAACCTAGGTGATTCTGTGATTATGTAATTATACATAGATAATAACGGGTATAAACTAATCATTAGTTCTGAGGAAAGAAAACTGTGCTCAGTTTTCTGAAAATCTCCATGCAGTAGTACTAAAAATGCCAATCAAATTAAAAGAATACAGAATAAACCAGAAAACACTGCTGTGCTATTGTATACGTATATTAGACACCTGTTTCTTCCGTACTCATGTTCCAGCTCAAAAAGTGATCAGAAAGGTGGTAAATGTGATCAAAGAGCTGGAATGATGCCTGTGTGAGGAATGATACTCAATAGAGTAGGAGTGTTCAGCTTTGCAGGTAAAAAATTATATAATTGGGAACCTGTAGTATCACAGTTGGTTTACAGAAAGTCAGTTTTTACTTTTAATCACCACATTAGAATTAGAAACATCAAATGAAATGAATTAAGGTATTTAACTCCCCAAAATAGTTTTTCATACAATGCATATTAAATTTTGGAATTCATTGACACAGGAGATTGTGGGTGCCAAAGGTTTGTGTATGTTCAAAAATTACTTATTCATAGAAAAAAGTCTCCATGGATGCTCGTTAAGTACAAACTTCTGTCTCAAAGAAAACCTAAACCGCAGGCTGGGTCTGGGAGAGTTTAATAGGAGAATCACTCTACATACTTTTTCTTATTTTCTTTTTATTAAGAAACCACTACTGTATAACACAATACTGAACCAGGTAGACATTTATTCTGAAGCCATATGTTCATACTTAAATGAAATAGAATGCTTTCTATTTATAAACCAGAAATAATACTGGTTTATATCTGAAGATTTGGCCACAAAGTTTGAGTTAACTTTGCATTTTTCATTTATTTAACATATTGATGACCCCAAGAGATGGTGAATGTGACAGAGTGTTTATACTGAGTCAGAAGAGACAAAACTGTGATGTTTAAATCATAACTTTTATGTAGAAAATGGTATGGATTTGGGAAATAAGAAAATAGTCTTCCCTGAAGCTGTTTTATTCTATTTTGAAAGCAGTTCTCTGGGCTTCATTTATTTTACTGATAAACTCATAAATAAACTACAGAAAGAAAGAATGTACTTACTTTCCTTTGGGAAGATAGCTACTTGATACCTCCTTTTCTTTTGTTAGCTTATTTGATACATGCCCACTTCATCTATGGTGTGTCAGAAAACTGTGTAAAGTAAAAATATGAATTTTTTCAAACATAATTTTTTGTTCATATGTACATATGTAATGTAAATGCACGTGAATGTTATTTGTAATAAATTTGCAGTGTAAAATCAGCAATTGCTACTTAACCTCTCTCTCTACACGTAGTTGTTTTGCCCTGTAGTTTGAAAAATCTACACTTGTATCCTTGTTACAAACTACTTACTATTTTTATTCCTGATAACAGTGAAAACCAACTGGTCTCAAGTGGGGATACACGGCTGTGGACATGCCCGTGCTGCACGGGACTGTGCATGGCATTCGTGGGGTTTGATCATCTTCTACAGCATAATCATGACCTTTAAGAAATAACACTAAGAATAGCTTAAATTTTCTGTCAGAAAGGTTTTGAATTTGCATAGACAAATGTTTTGTTTAGACACTTTAAAATATTGGTCTCCACCAAGGAGGCTTTTGTAGTCAGAGGAATCAAAGCAAATCTTCATCTCCAACCCATGCCTCCCACTCACACTCATTACCAACTCTCACTTCTACCTTCAGTCTATCTGATGTGTGCTTTGCATTTGAAAATAGAGTAAGGAACACAACCATGGTGTGAAAGGCTAGTTACCAGCATATAATTACTGAAACCATAAGTCATGCAAAAATCTCAGTGGCTAAAGGGCGCAGGTGGCGGCACAAAGATGTGGTGCAGTGTGCTTAAAAGAGGAGTATTCAGAGTTTGAATTAAAAAAGCTTGACTTGAGGACCTCGCTGGTAGACTTTCAGTCTGTTTACAGACTGGAACCTATCTATTCATTTACATTACGTTAGCTATGTGTCCAAAAGACAACTGAGTTCTGTTTAGGTGAGTTTTTAAAATGTGCTGTAGAAGTGCATGTGGTGTATGAACTTTAGTGTTAAATGAGTACAGTGGAAAAATTAGATGCACTTGAAGAGCTTCTTTAAAAGCAAGACATGGCTGTTTCAAGCTTAAGATGTCCTGCCTAATGACCTAATTCTGCAGAAGAGTCAGCTGTAATTGAACCTTCTGCCCATGTTGACTAATTCAAGCGAAAAATCAAGCCATACAGAATATATGGCAAGACGTGGAAGTAAGAGAAAGCTATTGAAAGATTAATCAATCTGGTAGTTTCCAGTCTGGATGTGTATGTACAGAAATGCTATGCAAAATAACCTTCAGTGTATTTTGGCTTGACATTACTAATTGCCAAGCTAATTGGCTGCGTTTGGCAACATTAATTCTATATGTTTCCCAGAGTGTCAGCTGTAAATTTGTTTTGTGCCTGGAGTTGTCTGCTATGAATGAAGCCAGCTGCACTAGGGGCTATATCAACACGGAACCTCCTTCAGACTCCCTTGCAGTCTGGTTTTGTGCAGCAGAATGGGAAAGGGGAGCAGCCTTTTCACAAGGGCACTTAGTTTTTTTTTCTTCCCTTCCTCACAGAATACGTGCTTATCACCGAATCACATGGGGTTGGAAGGGACCTCTGGAGATCATCTAGTCCAACTCCTTTGCCAAAGCAGGTCCACCCAGAGCAGATCCCACAGGAACATGTCCAGGCGGGTTTTGAATGTCTCCAGAGAAGAAGACTCTGGAGCAGTCTCCCTGGGCAGCCTCTGCTAGGGCTCTGGAATCCTTGACCCTCAAAGAAAAGAAGTTCCTCCTCACATTGAGATGGAACTTCTTCAATTCAAGTTTGTTCCCATTTTCTGTTGTGCTAGCACTTATCTAGTGCTACTCTTCAGAATTTTCCCTCTCCAGGTGTCTGCCAGTTCACACAAGCTCTGGTGGTAGGGTAATAATCAGTGATCACAGTTATTCTGCGTAGTCTAAGGATTTATTCTTTCTACTAACAAGGAATAAACATTTTATAAATGAGGGCTGTCTTTCTTCCTTATTATCTATTTGGGTGGATGCCTGTTTTCAAATTGGAAAGCAGCATGTTGGGGTTGGGGGGGAGTAGAAAGCAAGATAAATATCAAAGGTATCACTACCATCTTTCTAAAAATTATATGTTGTAAATAAATGCTACAAATAGAAAAACATAAATTTCTGTAATGAGTGGCAGTCACGTTTTTAGTTCCAGACTTCCAAATGCTACTTTTATATATTAAAAACATATGTGTTTTTTTATCTAGAAACACAACCTTTGAAATACCTACAACAGAGTTCTCAGTGGTTGAAAATTTGGTATCAAGAAACTGGGGAGCCTGTTTGCTGTCTTTAGCACTAAAACCCAAGGGGCAACTTTTACAATCATGAAATCATTCGTGGAATCCAAAGAATTCAGCGTGCAACATCTCTTAATTAGGAAAAGGTTACCAACAGTTTTAATAGATTATGTAGTTCTTTGCCAAAAATAAGAAAATTCAGGCTGCTAATTGTTGGAATTTTGTTTTATTGGAAGGTGAAACTACTGCTGAATTTTTATATATTTTTTTTCCCCAGTGGATGTTATTCACAAGCATTTTTCTTTCATGTGTGTTGTGAGTTTGTCATATATCTAGCCACAAATACAATACAATTCCTACCAGGAGTATAATGTGAGGTATCTTTGTAGTTAACAATGTTCTTCTCCTTGACAACTCCTGTGCCTTCTATTTAAAGATCCGATCTGAATTTGAAAAACAAAACAGAAAACAAACAAACAAAAATCCAAGCACTTTCATATTCCCTGAAGGCACAAACACATGCTGAGGTGCAACCATAGTCCAAGTTACTGAAGAATTTGAGGGAGTCTGAGTGCTGATGTTGGAACTTCTGGAGGCTTTCTTCTGGGAGAACTGGCTGTTTTTAAAGGAAGCTAAAAAGAAAATGGCATAACACCGGGGGTGGGGGGAGACAAGGTACCTGCCATGGTTAGAAAAATAAAAAAAAGAAAAATCAAAACCAGTAAAACAGATGTATCTGCTGCCTTCAAGGTTGCCCTATATTCTTAATGGTTACAGGAAGCAACTTGAGCCCGAAGTGGAGGAAGAAGAGGCTTAAAATTTGTAAACAGGTTTTTATTCATCAGCAAAGCTCAGATTGAAAATATATAGCCAGCCACGTTAATAGCTCAGCAAACAGTTCCAGGATTGTTTTCTCAGACCGTAAATTCGGGACTGTTAAAGTCATTTTGGCAGGATTAATTTCAATTATCCAACTGTAAATATCAGAGATTTACAGCCTGATCTCTGATATGCAAATCAAAATGAACATCCTATATTTCATGTAAACATAGCAGTTATTTAGTTTTGCAAACATATGTTGTAGACTGCATGTTAAATGCAAACATTGATATTTATGCTTTAAGCTTTAGACATATTTTGCACCAAAGTCATAACATTTTTTTTTCTCCAGTTTATCCATTATATAGTCACTGGACCAGTTCTCCATTTTTCTCTAGTTTCTTTCTGCAGTGAAAAGCATTGGTGGAAGTGAGCCACAGAGGAATGCAATTCTGTACTGTCCTGCAGCAGACCTCAGGGTGAATAAATGTTGGTAAATTGGAGCCATTGCTGCTTTGTGTTTGCTGTACAACCACTACTATTGTGTCTTGTTACTAAGGTGTTAAAATATTTTACTTCTAAATATACACAACAATAATTGTTGTCACCTTTTGCTTTTCTAGAACAAGACTGGAAATTTTCCCTTCTTTACCTAGGTTCAGATGTACATGACATAAATTAATTCATATTTAAATAATTCCTTCTTTTGTTCTTAAGCCTATGTTAAGACTCTCAGTTGCTGTTACAACTTCTCTCAACTTGGTCACTGCTGATTAAAGTTTTGCTTATTCTTATAAGAACTATTTTAATTTGAGGAAATTTAGGGTTAGTATACATTCTAAAGAGATTAAGCAGGGATGGATTTTGTTTCATTAGAAGCTCCTGATCAACTACAGCTTTCCTTGGAATGAAACCCTGCAATGATACTGCACATTTTTTATCATTAACACATCTTGACAGTGTGCAGTGCAAGACACAAGTTGATTTTAAACTGCTGTGAGAGTTTTGGTGGGTTTTTTTACTTTACTCTCAATAAAGAATTTAGTTAATGATGTCGCCGAGTTGGCTAGTCAACTAATTGCTTCGTACCGTCAAAGCAATGTGAAAAGGCAGAGTTTAGCCTAAGTTCCCCTGGCATCTTTCACGTTCATACTCTGTTTCTTTTTCTTCCCTTTCTCTTAGTCATTGGACAGCTTTTAAATGAAACACTCTCAGATTTGTAATAATTTTTCAGCACACCAAATGTATCCCTATCGGGAGTCCAGAAAATCTCCTTTGAAGAAAATCATAAAGATAGCCTAGTTTCTCTAATATGGAGCCACACTTTCACATTTTGAATTAGAATGAGGGAACTTTACCAGCCCTTGTCAAAATACCCCTTTTCAGATGACGCTTATCTTACTTACTTTTCTATGGGACAGAAGCCACAAGCTCTTCTCGCCAGATGCCATGTTTAATTGATTCCAGTAAAAGTGAAGCTAATCTGTTTTCAGAAAAGACAAATGTCCTCCAGGAAATTAGAAGGCAAGCAGAAGAACTTAGAGGAAATGTGGGAGGACCATCTTTGAGTAGTTTGTAATGTCGGTCCTGACAGTACATCGGAAAATGCTTGCCATTTTGATAAAGGAGAATTCCCTTTGGAATCCTCTGTGGAGTACTGCAGAGACAACCTGCTATTAATCCCTCAAAACAAAATGAGGCCTATGCCCAGGTCTCCAAACTTATAATTATGCTAGAGTTCCATAATACATTTTTCAGGACCAAAGAAAGTCTAAAAGCTAGTTGTTATAATTCCCAGAAAGCCAATTGTAAAAATCAATTGGAAGATGTGAATTGGAAGATATTGCATTAGGGAAAAATGGTATCCAAAGCATAGCTGTTCAGTTAAGGGGAAAATATGGCTTAATCTTCATAATATTGGCAAAGATTAATCTTGAAGTACAAAACTTAATCAAGAAGCGTTGCTGAACTCTGTATTATAAACTTATTTAAATCATGTGACAAAGTTAGTACAAGACAATAGGCATTAGTAATGAGAAATGCTTAATATGGTCACATATTTGCAAGTCCAAAAAAACCAGATGAGTCTTACCTACTTCTCATGGAATGCCAAAACTGGTCAAGTGACAAGATTACATACAAGATTACATACAAAAAAATTTACATTTGGTGAAACCAAGCAAAGAGGTGAAGTGCTTTACTAAAGGCCATATAGTGAGTTACTACTGAAGCCATCATTAAGAACTTAACTTCCCATTCCTTGGTAACATTAAAAAGAAAGTAACAATGAATTGTCTGCAAATTTTCCTACAGGGTCAGAAGAAAGAAAATCAGAATTGGATTTTCCACAGAAGTACAGGTTCATGAGAAAAATACGTTTATATGGTTTTTTGTTTCTTTGTCACTTCAAAGATGCAGTGATAAAGCACTGCTGGACTTGTTTGCAGTTGCAAATCAATGTTCAAAGCATGCATATACTTAGGGAAATTAAAAGTGTATGTTGTAAGCAATATTCCAATGACTGTCAGCCTTCACACTTTATGACATAAACTAATCGCCGTTTGGTACACAGTAGACACGTGTCTCTGTGGAATTACACTGTTAAGCATGACAGGAATTGTGTAGCTTCCACTGAAATGGTTGTATTTGTGGTTGTTGACTACAGGTCTAGATAAATCAATGATCTCTGTGGTTTTACTGGAACTATCTGTAGCAATTTAGCTTGTACATAAGAAGCATATTTAAATTTCTTAGTAGGTAAGATGGCTTGTTTTTTTAAATACTGAAAATTTTTTTTCTAAAACATTAAAAAGATAAATATAAGAGCTGGTCTTGAAATGTACAGCACAGTTTTTGATTAAGGGAGGGGAAAAAAATCAACTTATTGCTATATATTTTTTATAAAACTAGGGTGTGGTGAATGGAGCTGCTTTCTAAATTGTCTGAGTTCTCATCTCTGCAAATAGTTTTAGTCGGCTTATCTGAACTCTACAATCAGTTGTCTAAATCAGATTTCCAACTTTTTTATGGAAGATGGAGAGAAAGGTGCACTTCATTTGCATAAAAAGGATGTATACTTTTCTTATCTAAACAGTTTCCTTGCTTCCATTAGTTCAGCATCCAGTATCACTTGGAAGAACCTATGTGGTTGGGATTTCTTTATGTTCCAGTGGCCCTTTGACAGTCCAGGGATGCACAAATTTCCTAAATTACATATAGCTGGCTGAGAGATTCCTGTTGGATAGCAGAATGCTTTATTTGTTTGAACTGCTAAGGTAATGTGATCTACTGCAAGCTGGACCCCTTTCTACTTGTCAAAATTGCCTCCTAGATTCCCTGACAGCTAGTTCAAGAGCAGGATAAATTATGAATGTAATGCATATGCTTCCTTCCATCAACTCCCAACCGAACCACCCGGCAGGTCCAGAAAACTTGGTATGCTTTGATTGTCTCTACTATAGCAAGCTCAGTTGTTTTGTTTTCCGTCTTTGACAATCAAGTCAAGACAATCAAGACAATCAGTGTGCAGATATTAGAACTAGGGCTTCTACAAAATATTGTTCAGATTTTGACAGGCTGTTTCCACTGTCTGACATTCAGTATTCAAATGCAAAGAATGGGCAGATGTTCAGGACATTTAAAGCCATACTATAGTATTTCACTATGTATCCAGGCTCATTATCCAGTTGTTTTCTTTTTCCTTCGTATTACGTTCACTCATTATTGGCTGTATGTTTTCCTGGAAATATTGTCTTATACTGTCTCAGACAAAACAAAAATTAATTGTACCAACAGAGAGTCCTTCATACAGCAGTGAAAGCTGTCAGATATTATTACAGAATTCAGTGAAGACAACGGTTCATTAAAATGATGTATTTCAATCATCACAACCATATTCTTCCAGTACCAGTTAGTGCAAATATTACATGTATGGTCTGTGATACACGCTAAAGTCGAGTACTGCTACCTAAAATCACAGTGTGCTGCAGTACAAGTAAATGTAGATCATTTCCCTGCTTGTAGCTCCAGTGAATTAACAAGAACAGGAATATGTTTTTCGTTTCGTAAGCAGCAGTACTTTGATAGGCCCATACGTATTGCCCAGGGAAGTGGTTGAGGCACCATCCCTGGAGGTATTTAAAAGATGTGTTGACATAGTGCTTAGAGACATGGTTTAGTGATGAGTTTTTATCAGAGTTAGGTTGATGGTTGGGCTACATAATCTTAAAGGTCCCTTCCAACTTAGGCAATTCTATGAATGTTGAACTATTTTTAGCTGCTGATGTCTTCTAGTTTGAAATTAGATGAGTTGGCCATTTGATTTCAAAATGAAAATTTGCTGAAATGGATGCCTTTATACATCTAACTTCCTATTGTTTGAATTCTTGTTGTCTGTCGCCAGGCAGTCTTTGGAGATGTGTGCGTGATGATGCATTTTGGGTTTGGTTTTAGTTTGTTTGTTTGTTTGTTTTAAGAGTTCAGACCTTATACAAAATCTCATATTGCCAGATCATTTTCTCTCCCAAATGCTGTAACTCTAGTTGTCTACCACATGTATCCTGTTAAAGCAAACTACACTCATCTTTGATTAGCCTCACCTGGAATATGAACACAAGCCACATCTTAATCCTTAAACAATGACTTTTTACATACAAAACTAGTCTTCTGGGTCTTTTACTGAAGTTGGAAGACATTGAATTGTGTTTTATACCTGCTTAAAATGTGACTAAATATTGTTTTCAGCCCAACAGTGGTTTCTTTTCTCAGTGACAGGTTTCAAAAACTTGAGGCTCGTTTCTGTCTTAAATCTTAAATTTCCCTTAGTAGGACCACATATCTACAATACAACTTATTTGGTCCCCTGTGTGGATTTTTCTTTGAGCTAGATCTCAGAATCTTCAGAGTAGACTTTGAAAGCTATAAAGCTTATATTCACATGATAGAAGTTTTTGAGTCTTTGAAGTGTTTACATAGCCAGTCTAATGCTTCTCATGAAAATACGGGGGAGGGTTTGCCATAAGATCAGGATGAAGAAAATAAAAATGTTGGCAATTTGTTTTTCTGTACTTCCAATATTGAGGAGTTTTTCTAATGTGAATTGAGACACAACACGATAGAAAACAGTCTCGTTCTAGACTGCCTAATATCTTTCCCAGCTAAGAATCAGTTCACCATCTGAAAGAATAATTTTATGTGTCTATTTACTGAATTCTGAGCCTGCAAAGGCTCATGTATCTGTGGGAAACCTATTAAATATGTATTGGAATTATCCTATTGATGCAAACCCAATGAATTTCTTTATATTTTAGTATCCATTTTAAACATATTTCTGTCAACAAAACAAAAATTCTAGATAATGGAGTCTTAATATCAAGACTGCGATAAAATGTCAACAAAAATTGTGAATTATTTAATACAGAGCAGATAGTTATGGACCATTTCTGTTGCATAAAGGGCAAGCAGTTAGCTGCACAGTATGAACATAGTTAACGTTATACTTGTATCTCTCCTCTGAAGGCCTAAGGAAAAAATAAAAATACTATATGCCATCTTCTGCAGTTATGTTCTGCCAATTAAAAAGCCTTTTTCGTAGTTCTTTTTCTTACCAGAGTTTTTTTTATAATAATGTAGATTGGAGCTAACTGTGCCTGGAAGGGTAAGATGAGAATAAAGGCTTGAGGATGCAGTGTGCAATACTAGGTGTGAAGTTGGAGCTAGCACTGTGGGTTTTTGAAAATGTAATTTGAAGTATGTCAGCCTTTTAAGTACTCCTTGGGTTATCGCTCATGGGTTGACAATACTTGGATTACTTGGATATGCAGCACCTACAACAATAGTGTAAACTAAGCTTTGGTTTATGCAACTGAAGATTTTAGTAGTGGCTTGCTGCAGATATATTTATCAACAAGATAAGATGATGCCACAATTCCTAGAATTACAATGTCAGTATTTAAATCTTCGCAAGTACCGATCTATTGGTGATCAAATACACCAGTTGGGGGTTTCAGAGGAGACTTTGAGATCGTGATTATTGAGCTTCTCTTCAATATGCTATTAGGTATACTAATATGAGAAACTGCTTTATGTTCCATGTGTATAAAGTGAACAGGTTTTTGCATTTGCAAGTTTGGGAAGAAAAAGTGGATAAGACCATCCCACCACAATAGGTAGATATCCTACTTCCTCCTACTCTGAAGTGTCCAGTCCTCAGAGAAGTTGCTACATTTTCCAGTCCTGTGGTGTCGAGCAGTGAAAACTCGTAGAGTTAGGAATGGATTCAATGTCCAAAATGTTCTGGTTTTCTATCAGACTTAGGTCAGATTCTCTTCAAAAGGACAAGGAGGTACACTTCTCAAATTTCTTTTGGTCAAATCTGTCTATATTGAAAATGGTTGGATGTTGATTTCCATTCATGCTTAAGAGTGAGTCATTTGCTAATGAAACTTAAGACTTTTAAATTAGTTATGAACAAAAACAAAGGACTCTTTCCTCTTGAGAAGGAGGATATATGGTCAGATCGATAAAAGGAGAAAACTTTTCTGTTTTATGCTTATGCTTCAAGTTAACCCTTCTCTCCAGCTGTTGTCAGAGGGAAATACATCTCTCTTCCACCTTTGGGGGCAGCATATAATATAAAAATGGACTTGTAAGAAGGTAGCAGCAGATCAGAGTGATGGAAGGTAGCCTCGTGAGTTTTTGAGTTGTTTTCCTGATGAAAGCACATAGAATAGAATCATAGAATGGTTAGAGTCCCTTCCAACACACAGAGCCCTTCACAGAGCCAGTCCCATATTTTGCTACGATGATCTGAACAAAAATTCTAGCACCTGTACCTTAAATCAGTAGGCCAGGCTTTTTATTCCTGGCTCAAGTATCTGCTTATTAGAGAACCTAGAATTATATTGTTTTTGTTGTGTCTCTGTGTCTAAGAGCACAGCAAATCCATTATTCATAATATCTTCCCAAGTTCACAAAGCCATTGAATAGTGCTGTGTATCTCCTTCAAGCTGCCACCCACTCAAATCCATTTTATTTGGACAAATAAAGAAACTCTGCACTGAAGAAAACCAATTTGAAAACACACTGAAATTCATTTTCCTCACTTTAATATTAAAGTGCTTATATTTATTGCGTTTCAGCCCTGTTGTACCGTTTTCAAAAAGGATTTGCTCATTTAATAGGTCTAACGGAATTTCAGTAAGTTTAAAATATGGAAGAAAATAAACTAACGTAGACAAGAGTAACACTGCTCTTTGTGCAGTGAATTTGCACTCTGTAGATTAAACCCATCCATTAATATTCTGTGTAACTACATACTAATTTACAATACCACAGCACTGGCCCAGGATCTTGTGGTTCTCTGCACTGTGCAACTGACTTTTTTTTGTTGTTGATGGTTTTTAAAATAGTTTTTTAAATGAAATAGTTTTTGTTTTGAAAAATGAGAAGGACTATTTCCTGTTTGCAATACAGTAATAAATAAAGAGGGGCTTCTAATATGTCACTACATTTTTTTAATTTAAGATTTAGTTTTTCTTTATCTGACTCTCTTGATAAATGCATATATTTATATATATCAGAAAACAGTAAAGACACTTTCTGGTAGTTCATGGTGTGTGTATACTTTTTGGTGCTAATTCATTTGTATGTGACGTTCAGTGAGCACAGCTCACAGAAACCCCTTTACGTGTGCATTGGCCAGTGTAAGTTATCCATGTTGCTTCCATGAATCTTCCTGAATATGGGTTGGGATTAAGATACAGAGATGTTAGTCTAATATAAAAAAAAAAATAAATTAAGAAGCGAGACCAGCAAATGGATTCTGAGGTAGATTGATGGTGGGGTTTTTGTTTGTTTGGAGGATGGTTTTGGGGGAGGAGTGCATAATTGGGTTTGTTGGGGTTTTTTTGAGGGCTGATAGCTTAAGTCAGTTTTATAGAAACTCTGTGGATGTAGTTGAGTTCTCTACCTTTATTTTGCTTGTCTCCTATATAGTTTTGTTTGAGTTTTTCCCTTTGGTCAGTAGTTTTACGACAGTTGATTTTTTTTGGAAGGCAGGCAAGGATTTTGTTTTAGAAACCGTGAAAACCTAGGTTATCCTTGATGCAGCTTAATGTTGGCTCTTACCAAGCAGAAGCTCTGACTTCTTATTTTTCAGTGAGACAAGTCTTCTTGTCAGCTTCTGCCTAAGTCTGGTAAAGTCACGTAACAAAGTTGTTACCTAAGCAGATGTTAGAGGGTAGGTTCCCTTCATTTAATGTGCATGAAAAATTGGATCTTCAAAAGTGCCTGAAGGGTTGATGGAAAAACTGTTGGAGCAGGCACATTGTGACTTTTGAAAATCCCATTAAGGATCTAAGTGATTATTTAAGCACACAAAACCTATATGAATCTGAGACTCTGCATTGCCAGGGAAGTGTGGAAATCTTATCCTAAATGTACAGAGTTATAGAGGATATGGTATGATGGATCTCTACGGGATGAACTCAGGGTAGGCTTTGGCAAGGTATTTTAGACAGATTTTAAAAAATCTGTTGTTATATACTGTTACAGACTTAAAATACTATAAAAAGCAGTTATTTATTATAGCGGTGAGTGACTTTTTAGAAGAAATAGATTTGATCAGTCTCACAGTAAGATACCAGCATTCAACAGAAAATGTGCACTTCAATGTAGCATAGTAAGTTTATCCTGGTCTTCTGGTATAAAGATATTTCAAATTGTATTTTTCATGGTCATATTTCTCATTTTCTGGGTTATGTGTGACCATCCAGTACTTGTGCATATAATGCCATATTCTTTTACCTATTCACATAATCAAGTAGGTGACCTGGCAATGTGTGCTGGCAGCCCAGAAAACCAGCCCCATCCTGGGCTGCATCAAAAGAAGCTTGGCTAGCAGGTTGAGGGAAGTGATTCTGCCCCTCTACTCTGTTTTGGTGAGACCCCATCTGGAGGTCATGGACATGGACCTGTTGGAGTGAGTCCAGAGGAGGCCGCGTAGATGATGAGAGGGCTGGAGCACCTCTCCTACAAGGACAGGCTGAGGGAGTTGGGGTTGTTCAGCCTGGGGAAGAGAAGGCTGCAAGGTGACCTTATAGAAGCCTTTCATTATCTGAAGGGGGTCTACAGGAGAGATGGGGAGGGACTCTTTATGAGACAGTGTAGTGATAGGATGAAGGGTAATGGTTTTAAACTGAAAGAGGGGAGATTTAGATAAGATCTTGGGAAGAAATTCTTTTCCTGTGAGGGTGGTGAGGCACTGGAGCTTCTTTGCCCAAAGAAGTTGTGGATGCCCCATCCCTGGAGGGGTTCAAGACCAGGCTGGATGGGGCTTTGAGCAACCTGGTCTAGTGGGAGGTGTCCCTGCCCATGGCAGGGGGGTTGGAACTTGATTATATTTAAGGTCCCTTCTAACCCAAACCATTCTGTGATTCTACAATAGAAAAATGAAATAAATGAGGAAAAGGAAGGGAATGAAAGAAGTGACAAATTCTTTAAGGTACTTGAAGTGCACTGTAAAGGAGGTCTGAATATTGAATTTTGATGAATTGATTTAAATTGAGTTTTCCCCGATATTTCATTTGAACAGCAGAAGCCTAAAACTGAACAATAACATGTTTTAATGGAGCAGTTCTAACATAAGCATTAATATGCACACACAATTAAATCACTTGGTAGGGATTCATCAAAATACAGCTATATCTTTCAAAATCAACATTGGTACATTCTTGATGAGTTAAGAGACATCTGAATTTAGTTGTTCAGTCTTAGCCAGAAAAGGCAGAAGTTTTACCTGTAAGATTTTTTTATTTAAAAAAAAAAGTCAAAAATAATACAACCACGTCAGCTTCTGCACTGACTGTGAAAACAGGACAGCAGTGCTGATGTCAGCTGATGTGATAATTGAGGATAACCCACTGTCACCAGGGAGCAAGACTTTGTTTATTCAGCTGCAGAACTGCTGAGCAGAAAACATGTTCGTACTAGTTCTGCAGTGTTTAATGTCGGCTTAAATGGTTTAGATCTATTTTATCATTACTGAGATTGCGCTTATCTGATTATCTAGTACCCATATGCCTCGAGGGAGTAGGAAATAATTGTTTAATAAAATAAGGCTATGCTTTTCAATAAGTGATTTCTAGTGCTTCTGTCTTTAACTGTCCAACAAAAAAAAAATCCCTTAAGGATGCTTGAGTTGCAGAAAGTGCTGAGCAAGAGTTAGAGTAAAAAAATAATATAAGCACCACCATGTACTTTTCTGAACCCGAGTGCACCTTGCCCCTGGACTGATGTCAATAATTCTGGGATAGATGATTATTCTTTCTGTATAGTGCAAGGGAGACCCAGGCATCTCAGAGGAAGACAAGATTGTGTTCTAGTTCCTGTACTAAGGACTGAAATGGCATTTTATTCAATAAGTATGAAATACAAGAGCTGACCTTGGAGGGTGATCACTTTACTTCTTGTCATTCTGAGTTCTGGGACCGTTGGTCTGCAGAATTTTTTTTCTTCACCTGACTGAATTTATTTTCTGCACATAGTCAGACTCGATGAAAAAGCTAGAAAGTTGCAGCCATGAACAAAGGGTTTAATACATGAATGTTGACTTTCCTCGGGCAGAGAGAAGAATTAAGCCTAGATTTTGAAACTGGATTGAGGAATCTAAGCTGTGCTCTCCTGCATCCTGTTAGGAGTGGGTACCAATGCAGTTGATGTGGGTACCCACAGGTACATGTTACAGATGTTCTGGGAATGCCTTGCAAGTTGAGTTTCTTAGAGTAGTGTTAACAAATTAAATGTTTCTGACTGAGTTCAGGGTAAAAGAGATTACAAATTTCTAAATATTGTCAGAATAAAAATACTTTAGACTGTTCCCAGATACCAATCTTTTAGTAATACTTAAAAACAAGACCAAGGTTCTGCGTATAACCAAGATGGTCCTTGAAAAGGGCACTTACTAAGATTTTGGATATAAGTTGCCTAAGTCTTGTTCCTGTCCCATGACTTTCAAAGTTATTTTAAATGGCCTGATTTTAAACTTGGGAAATTGTATCCCTTTTCGAATGCAAAATAATCTGAAGTTGCATATAAAAATGCATCTCACTTCTGAAAATTTGGATTGTAAGAAACATGCTTCTGTTCAAAGTAAAGTAGCTGAAATAAATTATCAAAGTTGATTTGGAGCCCAGTTTCAATGAAAAGTGAGCTTTTGCAACAGCTGTTGCCATGAGCTGAAAAATGCCTGGTGCTGACAGTGATTAGATGTTGACTAGTGAGATTGTAAAGAAACATTGACAAGGTACAGAGTTCAACTTGAGCCTACATAGTAAAAGGTAATGAAGAATATATTACAATCTGGTATGAAAATCTATGTGCTATATTGGAAAATTTTTCATGTGTTCTCTTGGAACTGCAAAGTATTCCTCACCCTCCTGAAGTCGGGCCTGGAAACTACAACTTTTTTTTCTGCTGTTAGGGTGGACATGATTTGCTGCTGAGGCATTCGGGCTTCTCTGGTCTCCCTTGTTACAGTGACTCAATCCAGAACAGCCACACATGAAAAAAAATAATGGTTGATTCAATTTATTGTGATCACTTGTTGGTGTCTCTGTTGAGAAAGCTATGGAGGTACTAATTTGCGTTGCTACTTTTAGGCTAAGTTTGACAAGTGATGTGTCTTCTGCTCCTGGTTCTTAAATGTCCTGGAACATTGAAGAAAATAATTTCATTAATGCTTAGTTCCAGATAGCATCTGTAAAGGATTCTACAGCATCACTGTATTGCTTTAGAAATCAGTCTGATCTTGTAATTGTGGATACTGTTCTTCCTGTACAATGACACTTACTTGGGATGCACACTGTGACTATATAGGTTTAATTATATTGATGTAAAATCATACTCTTAACAGAGAAAGTTAGAACAGGAAGACTGTAAACCATTTTTTATGCCTTATTGGTTTATCTTTTCTTTTAAAAAAATTAAGCTTCACAACGAAAAGCCTTTGTCTGGAAACAGAAAATAATACAAATACTACCTCTTACACAACACTTCACTTGTTCAAAGAAATGTAAGATGTAAAGAGGGTAAATCTTTGGTATAATAACGAGCAGATTCATTATTCATATTTCAAGCCCATAAAAAAGGAAATATTATTGGCATATACTATTAGTTTTTGTGAAAACCTTCTAGTGAAAGCCTAAGTAGAATATTATTAATTTAGTAATTTGTGCTCTTCACTCAAAAAACATAAAGCTATTTGCAATCATATTTATTATTCTCAGTGTCTATCAAAATAGATTCCAGTTTTGAGTAGCATTTGAATAACTTGAAGCAGATAATGTAGTTGCTTGTATTTCTTTTTTTTGTTTACTTTTGCTAGATAGGTCTAACCAAACACGGTACCTGTGGAAGTATTTTGTTCAGTAAAACCCAACCATCCACTCTCTATCTGCGTGTGCTCTGTATGCAGAAATGTACTCAATAATCAATAGCAGAAAATAAGGGTTCTTACTATTTCCCATGCTAGCATCAGGCAGTCAAGTCTGTGTTCAACACCATAGCAACCAGCATGTCCTTAGAACTTTGTGGGTTTTGTCTGAGAGATTTTTTTTCTCAGTGATGTGTTTTAGTAAGCTGATCGGTATCTCAGTAGTAGTGGAAGTTTCCACACACTCAATAAATACACAGCTTCTACTAAAATAATTGTAGTAGAAGCATTCCAGAAAAATAAATATGGTGCTATAATTGGCTTCTTTCCAGTTATACGTATTATGTTACATAAATTACAAGAAATTGAGACAAATAAGCATTTTAATCCCAAAGGTAAGTCATGAAGTTTTGTAACCTCTTTCTCCTGAATTTATAGAACACTATTTCAATGACTGTGATTATTTGGCTGTTACCTAATTTCACTGCAGAATAGAAATCTGACTGCAGCATTGCTTTCTGCTGGTTAATTATAAATTTATTAGAGGAGTTTTGACCAAATGTCCCTCACTATTAGGCCTTGCTGAATCTGAAGTTCAAGCTATTAGACTTCATTTAATGTAATGCGTTGTGCTTGTTTTCTGTTCTGCATGTGCTTTTTTGTGGGGTTTTTTTTTTGGTGTGTTCAATTTTCCCTTTCTGTTTGCCAAAGAGGCTCTTTCAAGTTATAGAAATAGGACAAAGTCATTTTTTAGAACAGCAAAATATGTAAGGAAGCGAGGTTCCTGGAGATGAAATAAATTTCCAATGCAACACAACAAAACAGCCTGCCTGTTCTCTTTGGGTGTTGCTGTTGACTGAGTGGCTTGTTGGCCACACACAAATGGTAGCAACTCTGGGCTACCACTAGTGTACTCCACCTCTCACTGAGGTGAAACCTCAGAATAAAGGAAGGCCGTGTTTGTATTTTGAGGTGTGCTGACAAGCTTGTTGGGAACACCATGATGGACTTGCTTTTGGCCCATATTCCTGCTCTAGGTAGATTTTAACACTTTTGTGGTACTTACAAAGATTGACCCCCAAAATATGTGGCACTGGACTGGGATGGGGAACATTTAGCGTGCTCTGACCTCGTAAAACGAGATCCAAAGTTAAGGGCCAGTTATGCTCGACTGTTGCCTTTCAGCTTCTCTTAGAGTCTACAACCACCTGAAAGGAGAGTGTAGAGAGGTCAGAGTTGGCCTCTTCTCCCAAGGGCCAGAAGAAATGGTCTGAAGTTGGGGCAGGGGAGGTTTAGATTAGATATCAGGAAGAATGACTTTCCTGAGAGGGTAGTCAGACCCTGGAACAGCCTGCCCAGGGAGGTGGTGGAGTTCACCATCCCTGGAGGGGTTTCAGAAACGTGTAGATGTGGCACTTCAGGGCATGCTCTAGTGCCTGAGATTATGGGGGTGTTTTGTGTGTGTGTGGTTGGACTCAGTGATCTCAGAGGTCCTTTCCAACCGTGAAGATTCTGTGAGTTTTGCTAAGATGGAAGTCTTGCAATATGGGTTAGAAAAATTCGTTCTGGACTTGGGGCTTACCTGAAAGAGTCATAGGATGCTGTGTGAGCACAAAAAGCTTGCCCTTTGTGTGCAAGGTGTTCCTTATACAAACAAGGCCAGAAGAGGATTGTGACTACAGTTCCCACTTGCAGCAGGGTGCTGTATATTCACACACTGTAGATTGTATTACTGATTTCAGCAGGAACTGAAGAAGCAGGGCTGGTGAGAATTTTGTGGAGTGTTTCTAAGTTGGTGTTAAAGCTGCCATGCTCAGATCAGCTCCTGAAAAGTAAGGGGAAAAGAACTTTGCTATGTTTCAGAGAAGAAATCTGCACTCTGAAAAATAGCCTTTCAAAGCCTACCAAGCAAGACAAAAATGTAACTAGTAAAGTCAAATTAGTAAATAAGAGAAGCAATTTGATCCATTTCAGAACCTCTATGTTTTAACAGTACAACTCTTAAGTTCTCAGATTTCTCAAGGATGTCTGAGAAAAGGATGTAATGGTGTTTAATTGCAGACTTGTGAACTTGCTGAGTCAGATGAGTAATGTTTGTCTATATACCTAGAAAATACTAATAAAATACTTATGTTTGCGGTTCTTTCTTCCTTAGCTAAACCTTCCTAGTAGCTAAGGCTTTTGCTTTGCTTTTGGCAGAAGGAGGAGAAAAAAGACAGAGGAAGGGAAAGAATTACACCCTTGAACTTACCAGTTAAATCCATACCGCTCAGAGATCAGTTTCCTTTTACATGCTCAATTTACTGTGCCCTGGACCAAAAGTGCGAGCTGTCAGGCTCCTCTGGTGATAAACCTGGATCTAATCCTGCTCCTACTGACGTCAGCAGCAAACCTTCTGTTGCTTTCAGTAGGAGCAGGACTGACCTACACCATACTTGTTGATTCAGTCAGTCTTACCCACACGAGCTCAAAGCAGCCTCTGGTGTGTGAGTGATGACAAAAAGAGTTAATACGTAATCCTCCTTCTTCTCACAAAAACGTAACAATTAAAATTATATGAAACAATATAAAGTGATTTTTACATGATTTAATTACTCAGGAGTAACGCTGCAAGCTGACCCTTACTAGAGAAACCCTGACTTACAGCTTCTTTTAATTTGGGGGATTGCTCTTTGTTTTGTAGAAAGCTTGGATTGTGTTCCCTAATTGCTGAGTATGAAGATAAATTATACAGAGCAGGATTTGATTTACATTTTCTTTCTAAATTTGTAAATACCGGAGAAGAAATGTTTAAATTTTCAGAGAAATAGTAGTAAGTTATACTTTAGCACTGCATTTTCAGTGCAAATTTTGCTATTTCAGTGCTATTTTGAAAGAGGTCACAAATTAGTGATCACAATTTGAAGACAGCTTCATTTTATTGAACGTAAATAACAATTGATCAAAATGGCACATATTTACAGCAGCATACTGGCATATTTCTTTTCAAAGACAAATGTACTTTATAGAGGAAGTGTCCTCACATGTCAGTGTCTTATAAAATGTGTTACATATAGTGAAATAATGAATCAAGAAAAAAAAATCATTGTCATAAATAATGGTAGGCACTTTGTACTGAAATTCTGGTAGTTTTACATTCTTGACATGAATAATTGTGTGTGTCATATGTGAAGCTACCTAGAAATAAAATCAAAGTCATAAAATGTAAAGACATGATAGGATGCATTTATAACAGCATAAACCAAACTGGCATTTTAATGTCTTAAGTCAGCCCGTTTGCCATACTTGCCCATTGATCTTAGGTGGAAAAGCTCTCTGCCTAATTTAAAGAGATTTTGGAGATAAAGCCATAGAATGGGAAAGAGATAGGACTTGGTTTTGTTAACAGTATTCTCCTCTGCATTGGTGCAATTATATCACTCTGATAGGACTGTAGGCTGGTGACCTTCCAAAACTTCCTCAGAAATGTGTCCACCTTCATAGCAGGTGACTTGCTGGTGTGATGGACCTTGACATTTTTCCTGCAAGCGGTGGCAGGTCACACAGAAGGATTTTATTCAGTAGACATGAGAGGTTTAGTTCAGTGGTTGTTCTGTGAGACCATTTGAGAGAGTAGTTGTTGAGAAAGATAGTACAGTCTGAGAGTGTGCATCATATATATTCCTTTGGAAGGCATGTAAAAAGATATTTAGGAGAGGTGCTGGTTCAAAAGTACATGCTTAAAGTCTCATTAATTTAGATTGACTGTGTAGGTGCTTTCATTTACCATGCTTGAAATGAGAGTTAATATGGCACAGCAATAAAATTACTACCTAACTAATAATTGAAATGGTATTACCTCCTGTCCCCCCCTCAATTTTTCCAACTGGAGCTTAACACAGAAATCACATAATTTAAAAAAAAAAAAACAAATGAAGAAAGGAGGCAGAGTTTGTCCCGTTTTCATAGGATTACTAGTAAGCATAGGTTGTATATTGGGTGTTTTTTCTTAAAATGCTTTTAAATAGCAAAAGAATTGGCAAGATATAATTTCACTGTTTGCCCTGGTTTGCTGTGTGTCTTTGGAAATTAGTACTAAGCTAGTGTGGAGTGCTGCAGATCATCTAATGTTTTGTGCCCTATAAATGCCCACAAAGCAGTACTAAAGGGCCCTATATTGCCCTTTAGCAATAAATATGTACCAGGCAGTTTTAAAATGTACCTTTCAGGGCATGATGCCTTGTTGTCTTTGGTGAGTTTTAACTCTGTGCAGACAGGAAAGTATACAGGGTAAGAGAAATCTACCCAGTATCTGTATTTTCAGTTATTGTACAGTTAATGAAATACCTAACTAGTGCATTATTTGGCTGCTATTGTACATTAGCCTAGAGACAGCAGCTTGTTAATATTCAGTGAAATCTTATGTAAGTTTCATGTCTTTTGTTTTCAGTGCAGGTTTACTGAAAGCCCTTTTGAATTTGAATGAACTGTTCTGGGATGCCATTCTTGAAAGAGAAGTCTCTAAAAACTGAGCAGGTAACATTTCCCCATAACTGTTGAGCTAGTGATATAGATAATGGTATGTTGATTTAAATGCCAATATTCATGGTATAGGTGTGCTTCTTGTAACTCTAGACTCTAGCAGGCTGTCCATGTTTGTTTGAACCAGTTAAGAAAAACTGAAACCTGGTGAGGTAGAATAAAGGCTGATTTATTGATTGACATCATTACCTTACCTGCTATTAAGGTAAGGGAAATTGACTTTGTAAAGAAAAAGGGAACACTGAGGATAATAAGTCATCAGTCAAGAAACTGTGTTAACTGGTGTTTTACGTTGAAAAAGTAGTAATAACAGAAGTAAAGGATGAAGGTTGGAATCACTGCCTCAGAGGAGGTTCAGAATGCAATCTGCAAAATACTGAACTACTGAGCAGCATTTCTACAATGGCATAATTTTTATTGAGGACCTCTTTTTCTGTCTCTGGATGTACTGCAAATGCCTAACCACCTAGATGATTCCCTCTCTCTCCTCAACAAAAATGTTCAGAGGTGGTAAAGTCTATATCCATGAGACTGTGTAATCATAATGATGAAAAAAAAATTAGATAATTAATTTTACTACAGATTTATTCTGTTGTAGACAAACTTGAACCATTAGATAGAAATATAAGCTCCCATGAAAAACAGGGGAATGCTGTACCCTTCATATCAACTTCTTTTTTTGTGGAAAAAGAACATCTAAATAAAATGTTCCCCTCTCCAACCACAGGTAGCTTGTATACAAGACAGTCTCGCTGAAATTGTATCTCAGATGAGTTTATTTGATGTAGCAGTTGGAAGTTCTTAGAAATATCAGTCAGTCAGTTACCAGAGTGGTAAATTAAATCTCGAGAGCCAGAGCTCACTCATCAGTACGCAATGATATGGAAGTGGCAAGGAGAGAGACAGACAACTGCATCAGGTCTGGATGTTTATGTTCCTGATGGAAAAGTACAAATCATTTCCTTCCCTTCTGCTGCTGTCATGGTCCATCACTTTAGTCCATTTTCACCTTGCTAAGGGATTCTAAATGGGCCTTCCTGCTTTGGCACCTAATTAATCTCTCACAAGCCTGTTCTTGCAGCCTGTCTGCCTGGGACGGTTTATATCATATGTGAGTGGCTCACAAACAAAATATTCTTTTTTACTTTACATTCCTTCCTTTTTCTGTGTTCTTTCCCTCCAAGCTCTCTCAAGCAGGTTGAGGATGATGTTCTCCACCTGCCTTTGAAGAGGACATACATACATCCTGTTATTACAGGAAAACACCCCCTTTTGTTCTAGTGGAACACTAGGATAGCACTGTGGTATATAAAGTTGTCTATGTTGTCAAAACTAATAAGTGCCAATAAAAGTACAGAGCAGGGTTTTGCTTGTCAGAAACTGTTCAGCAACTCAAAGTCCTTACAGTGTAACATGCAAGCAAGAAAACATCGGTCACTTTTCAGAAATGTCATACCTATACACAAATAAAAATACATAATCTGAGATTAAAGAGGCCTATTCTGTGGTGTAAAACATTACCATGAGTCTATGAAACAAAAAATTATTTACTTGAGTGATCATGAATATTGGGTATCTTGTGCACCAAACTTGATCTTGTACCAACGTGATCTCTTTCTATGACCATGTGACCTGCCTTCTCGATGAGGGGAAGGCTGTGGATGTTGTCTACCTGGACTTTGGTAAGGCCTTTGACACCGTCCCCCATGGCATTCTCCTGGAGAAACTGGAGAATCATGGCATAGACAAGTGTACCCTCTGCTGGATAAAAAACTGGCTGGATGGCCGTGCCCAGCGAGTTGTGATTAATGGAGTAAAATCTGGTTGGCAGCTGGTCACCCTCAGGGCTGTCCCTCAGGGCTCAGTTTTGGGCCCAGTCTTATTCAATATCTTTATTGATGATCTAGACAAG
>BJBW01012809.1:16095-28539 GCA_004320125.1 Scolopax mira | reverse complement strand
CAGTCTGACCTTGGTGCCTGGGAAGGTCATGGAACAGATTATCCTCAGTAACATCATGCAGCACATGAAGGAACACCCAGGCAATCAGGCCAAGCCAGCAGGTCCTGTTCACAAGGATAGGTTTCAGTGTACAATCGTAAAGAATGAAGGTGGGAGCCCAGATACTAGTTGTAAATCCTAATGGTGGTTCATAGAAACCAGGTTTCTGAAGATGCAAATTATCAATTGGTTATCTTGTCACATATAACATATAAACCTCTAAAAGCAGTCCTAATACAATCAATTAAGAGAAGTCTAGCAGAATTAATTTCTTTTTAGTGAAAAGTCTGTTGTTATAAAAAATCTGATTAATTTGGAAAGAATATAGCTGCAAAAGAAGATAAAATTTGAATGCAAAATTAAGTTGAAAATTAGAAAAATATTAGTACTGGCATCCTATAGATAAACTTACAAGAAAATCTTCTCTTAGATATTTGTTCTTCCTTTTCTGTTAAATGTAAAAAATAAATAAATAAAGGAGCTGAGGAAAAATATGAAAAGTACTTTTTAAAATAGTTACCACTTTATTTTTAAAATAGATTTTCAAAAATAATTTCCTCTTTCTTTTCAAAAATGGCAAACCCTACTACTTTATATGCAGTTTTAGTATTCTTGCCTAGTAAAAACAGTACTGTCAACTGTGAGAGAAAATTATTCCCACACACACTTTGCTACTCTTTTCACTTTGTTCTTCTTAAGTGGCAGTTCAATCGCCATCAATTTTCTCATGTAATATCTGAGAAGTGGAAATAAAACCCTAAAGTGTATCACTTTCATTAAGATATTTTCATAATATAATTCTACCTTGAAATTACTGAAAAGCAAAGATTTTAAAAGAAGTTACAAACAAGGACACAATGGAAGTTTTGGTGCAAAACGAAAAAAAAAAGTCAATGTGTTCTACTAAGGTATATTAATCTGATGACTATTCAGTAAATAATTTTCCCCAAAAAATTGATGGTCTGGGCTTCAGCAGGCATTTGCCCTGTTAGCATTTAGATCTCATTAACACACAAATCACAGGAGAATATATGGAAGGAGAGCACTGGCCAATTGTTCTCTCTTCCTTTGTGATATATAGCTCTCTCTAAAAATAAAGACATCTCTCTCACACTCTGGAATTTCAAATATACATGGTGTCCTCTGGGACATAAGCATAATAACACTGTTTAGAAGCCAAAGACTGACTGCAGCAGGGCAGAGGCAAGAGATTACTTGACTATGTCATCTTGGCTGCCATATAACATAATAATAGAGGCCACAGTGCCTCCTTAGGAAAGTGCAAGGGTCAAAGTTTGGAGAGCAGAATTTGTTAACTTCTGGATATTAAATATTGCAGAAGACCCAGAGAAAGCTCTTCTGCAAGGAACTGGAGGTCTGGGATAAAAGACAGGCAGAGATTCAAGGTCAGACTGCTTCCAATCAAAAATTGTGGAATAATTGGTACATGCCTTCATGTGCTTAAGGTAGGGGTATTTTGCTGTTAGTTCTGAAGAATTCAAGTAATTCACACTCTACAGACATCTCGCTACATAACAAATTTCCTCAGCTGACTTCTTCCTAGGCTTTTTTATCCAAGAAGAAAATATTTTCTAGCCTATATGTAATATCTTGATCCTTTTTTTGCTTTAAAGATACTTTATATGACATTTTGCGGACTTGTCAAAGGCAGTTCAAGTAGATGTCTGAACTACTTTTCTTACATTGTCTGAATAATATAGTGTGCCTTATTGTCTTTGTGGGATACTTGTGCTTTAATATGCTTGTAAGACATAACTAAAATGTAAACAAATCTTCCAATGAAAAACCTAATAAATAAAACCAAATTTGTTACAGTATTTTTTGAGCATAATATAACAAATTTATTAAATAATGCAAAAAAAAAATAGCTTATAACTATGTTTTTCCATCCATTAGTATCTCTTAAAGCATTTAACTTACAATCCTCACCCTTGCAGAACCAATGGGAGACTCGTTACTTATTTCAGTAATAGCAAAATGTGTTTAATTCCACTAATAGGTTTTCAAAAGGCAAACAGGGGAATACCAAAACATCCTGTTTTGCCTGAATTTTTATGCTCAGGTCAAGAAGGCTGTTAGGAATAATTGTTCTTCCACATGTGAATCTTTCCTATATTAAGTTTTTCAGTACTGAGCCATCTCCCACATGCTATGCAACATCTGCATGGTAAAAATAGGTGTGGCAACAGGGACTATAGTGCTGTAAGATGTATCCAGCAATATACAATTTCTAACAAATGCAAAATTTTTAAAATTTTCTTGAATATCAGATCCTTGAAGAATAGCAGTGGCTCAAATATGAATCTTGGAGAAGACTAACAAAATTGAAAACATTTCCTGAAAATAGTGTGGGGTGTTTTTCTATCAGAGGTAGAACATATCAGTAATAAAATTATATAGCTTTCACAATACTTCATGCTTCCAGAATTTAAAGTCCCTATCTGATGCACTGATGGTTATAAGAGGGAAGTTATTGCAGGAATAACAGATTTTCATGCCTACTTTGTACTATTTTCTATCAATATTATAGTTTTGCTGGAGCTGGGCTTCAGCACTCTTGGGGGCAACTTTCCTTTAATGTCTTTCTTTTTTAATTAATTAACAAATTCTTTCATTTGGCTCCCAAGTCCCTCTCCTAAGATATATGTCCCACTCTTTGGAGGGACTATCCTAATTCACAGTCCCCTTTTAGGAGATAGGAGCTATATATACAGTTATAAAACTTAAAGATGAGGATATTTCATCTACTTGCATATGTTGTGTCAGGTACTGATTGTATGTTGCTGGCTCAAAACTGGCTTTAAAATGTATCTAAATTTCCATTTTCTTCTAATGTTCATTCTTTCCATAATTTTAGCTGTTCTTCAGGCTTATAACTAATTTAACTGTCAGATCTGATATATCATTACTCTTTCATATGTGCCTCTTATATTTGTAGTGATATTTGGTTAAATGCTTCCTCTTTAGAATAAAAGCCACAATTCTTTGTGGATGATAGTGCCCCACTCACTCAGCTGCTGTTTAGCAATTTTTAATAGGAGGTATGAAAAGAGATAGCAAGAGATCAGCTTTCTAAGGCAGTTTAACTTTCTTATTAACTAATCGGATAATAATCCATTTCCTAATCATTATGACCCAATATTGCATGGATTATGGAAACCACTATGTGGACAGCCAAAAGTGCATCTCAGTTCCTACTGTACAAGTTCTTTTGCTTCAGAGTAAACACCAGAGCTTCCTAATGTAGAGGACTTCATAGACTATTTTTCTTGTCTTTTGGATTAATTTAAGAATGGAGATGTCAGAGTATGTGCTTAAGAGTACAAAGCTACCATTTTTTAACCACTGGTGAGAAAGCAGTTTACCAGTGGGAAGAGAAGTGTTGCAATCATTCATTAATCAGGCAAGAATCTGACCAATAGATCACAGATAAGTGTACAGCATATAGCTGTGAGTTTCCCTGTTTAAAATGAAAAGAGAAAAAAAAAGACAGTTCTGGGAAGTCAGACAGGAGATTTTTCAAAATGTGATTTCCACTCTGCTCTAGTGACTTAAGTCACTCACAAGCAGGTTCAAAAACCAATTTGGAGAATGGAATGAAACTAGATCTATGAAGATTGTTGTTTGTAACACGGGCTAATAGGAAATATTCCTATGTGAATTATTGCCAGGCATCTGTGTTTACCTTAAGGCTTCAGCAGATGGTAAATGGCATTCTAAAAGTTTGATACTAAATTTAAGCCTAGTTGTAAGTTGATACCACTAGCAATAAAAGTTCTAATATCCCTAGACTAGTCAAAACGAAGTGGCAAAAGAATAACTTCAGGGACAGCAACCAGAGATAGAAATTTCACTCAGTCATAACATTTAGCTGAAAAGCTTTTGCAGTGAAACTATGGCTGCTTACAAGACTGGGAGTCCAAATGATATGATTTAGCTTGTGTCTCATAGCAAATGTAAAAGCAGCCGGACCTCAAGTCAATGCTCACTGCAAGGTTCCAATTTTTGAAAAAAAAAAATAATTTTAAAGTAAAGAGCCAAAGCTAATGGAGTTTCATGGTTGCAGCCTGGGGAAAAAGAATGATCCCAAAGTCCTACAGCAATTCTACAATCTATTTCATTTTATTTTAATGGATGACTCTAGAGGTGATTGCAACTCATACAATCCACTAAATATATCATTTCAGACACAATCTATAAATGTTTAAAGTGTATCTGTGCCTCTTGTGATTTTCTTTTCTGTTTACTGAACATTTACATTTTTAGCATTTTGCTGTTTCTAGAGATAGGTTATAATTTTCTTTTCAGTTGAATGCAGACTGTGACACAGGAAGTAAAGAGTGCATGCTCTCCCATGAATAGTTCTCCTTTTTCTGTTTTATTGCTCTCAGCATGTGAAATAAAAGATGGGTTTGACTGCAAGTCAATGGTTGCTTTTTGGCCAGCACTGCAAGAACACTAGCCAAACCCTTTTCAGAGAGAGGAAAGTTATACCAAGTTTAAGTTTACAAATCAAAGGAAAGCCAAAACCATTAGTAGACCACAAAGAAGAAGTTCTTCAGGAGATCTGTGCCCAAGTAATACACAGTGGGGGTTAAGTAAACAAAGCACAAGTTCATTTGAAATGGTTTCATATTTTAGTGAAAAAATAGTGTAAAAGCTTCCAAGAAACACAAAGAAAGACCAAAAATTAATGTGTGATTCTGACTCTTTGTTTAATGACCAAAGCTCCCAAGTCTTCCTCTTCTGGTGAAATCAACCCTTCCTACTGAGAAAAAAAAAAAAAAAAAAAGGTTTTGCCTTTGTCAAAAAAGATCCAGTTGGTGACATTTTAAATAAGCTGTTGCTTTAGTATTTCCTAGAGAAGACTGATTGCTCAAAATAACACTTTAACCTTTTCCCTATTTTTGGTGTGTGTTCTTCATATTCTCTGTGTTTCCCCTCACTCACATAAAGCAGTTTGTTTTTTCAGCTAACTGCTTCCTGGTCAACACACAGAAGTGAAACATCTCCCAAGTGGAGTTCAAAATGTCAAGAAAGTCAGTAAAAGCAGATTTTCTTCTCTAAGCTGAAAGATACATTATCCTAGAAGCATTTTATATTCCTTTCTTATCTTTGTCCAAATAAAATACTGTATTCATGCGTAAATATCTGGCTGTGAAATATTTTGATACAGTCAGAAATAAAATTGGTATTGCCATAAATAGATTAATAAAATGAAAAACTATTGGTTAGTTGTTTTTAGACCACAAAACAGGAACAAACAGGCAGTTTTAAAAATATACAATATCATTCTATTACCAAGTGTGATTTACTTTAGCTTTCACCAGAGTGATTTTTTAAATTGTACAAAGTCTTTTACCTGGAGATCCCACAACTCCAATTATAAGCTGCATTTTGATACTGAAGCACAGAAAGGGTAAGTGGCAAAGCACATCAGCAGCTTAGATGAAAATGGAAGCCAAACTTTGTGAGTGACTGTCACTTAATATCACATGTGACCAATGTTGTCACTTTTGCAAGACCCTTTGAAGCCACATCACCATTTCTGGATTAACTTGACTGTCTCTTCTCTAGACTGACCGATGGAGAGCATTAAAAAGGAGATAATGTTTTCCACAATGTATATAAAATGTTATCTATACATATATATAACATGTTATATAAATATATAAAAATGTTATAAATATAACATTTAACATAAATATAAAATGCCTGTTATATAAAATGAGAAAAGACATCTAGCACATTTTTGAAAACATTGAAGGTTAAATCTCTTCAGGCCTGGACAGTCAAATGAATATGTGGTATTAGCTTTAATTTCTTTAAAGACAGAGTGAAGGACCCTTAGCACAGGCTAGTGATCCCATATGTATATCCTGTTCTGAAAACCATGTCATAAAGAGGACAACTGCTCAGCCTGGTTAGTGTGAGTATGATTCTATTCTCCACCATCACACCGTCATTTGGCTGGAGAGACTTCCATCAAAAAATACCAACCCTGAGTGGTAGTTAACTGGTTCTACATCCTCACACAACAATTGGATTTTCAGACATTTCTGTTTGGTAAACAGAAGACATCCTCTGAAGTCAATATCCCTAGAAGAACTGAGAAATCCAATTCTCCTAAAAAAGACATCTGCACTTTCTCCAAAAAAAGCCATGAAGGAAGCTACAGAAAGACAGCACTATTCAACCAGAGATAAAATGCTATGTCTGGAGGGCCATGCTCATGTCTCACATCGAGTGTTTTCTTCCTGAAGCTGCCAGGAGATAAGGTACCCTCAAGGCTAGGGTGAGAAGACAGGAAAACAGCAGCTGGGCAAGAAGCAGAACAGGAAGACAACATATTTTATTTACTTCCTTTAATGACTGAAAGACTTCTAGATAACTATATGTCATTAGCAACAGACCAAATTCCACTGTCCACAGGTGAACCCATTCACAACTAAAAACAGCGCTATCTGATCAATAGCAATTTTAATACCATCAAGACTCAAGTTCACTTCCTGACTTGAAATTTGAAGGTGAATCTGTACTTCTGACACTCTCAACATGTACACTCCATGACTTTTGTCTCTTTCTGTCATCCCTTCTTTAATTATTTGATAACACATTTTATTCTTGTATTTGGCTCTTTCCTTCTATAAGAAGCTTTCAGACTTAAATTAAGGAACGTTACCGAAAAGTTTATTTATATTGCTTTGAACTTCACCTAGGAGCTTTTGTTTTCTCATATCTCCTTTGAACTAAACTAGCTTCAGCATGCATGGATTGGGAAAGATTCCTGTAGCCTGAGACAGTCAAAATGCAGGATTTTGGTGCAGATAGCTCTTCCATTCATCCATAAAGCCACTTTTATGTATTTATTGATTTTATAGTATTAATGCCTCATATAATAGCAACAATGACAATGGAATTGAATTTTGTGACTGAAAAATAGTTCTTTTGTTGCGAAAATAAATGTCTCAGACTCATCTAAGCATTTATTTTATGTAACTTTGCTTACAGTGCCTCAACACTTAGTTTGCTTTGGGAGAACATTATCCATTCATTGTGCTCAATTCCATTTGCCTTACTCTTCATTTATGCCACATAAAATTGACATCAGCCAATCAGGCAGCCGAAACTGAACTGTCTTTATTGTTATCTACTGCTGATCAATTTTAAAATTTCAGTAAATAAATAGCTATTTTAGTTACAAAAGTACTACTAGTGTTTCTTGACTGAAATATGCAATAAGTTTTCCTCCTCCAAAAGACTCTAGTTTTGGGAAGAAAAAAAAAGGAGGGGAGGGGAGACAACAGTTACTCTTGCATCAATATCTACCAAAAAGGTGACAGTATTTACATTAATTTGGTAAAAAAAAAGATGAAAATATAAAGAAATATATTACCCAACATAATTTTAGATGTTATAGCTAGTATATAACTGTCCAAACTGAAAAAGCTTTCCTTTGTGATACCTGTGGGCAGTGAGCTGAAAACAGTAATTATCTGATATTATGTGATTATTTTTGCATATTACTTTGACTTTCATGTGTATTCAATGTCTGTACATTGCTGTGTTCTGAGGACATGGATACAAGAGGCATCAGTTAATTTGCTGTTGGTCCATGCATTACTATTGTGTATATAGTTGTGTATATAATTGTGTATAAGGGCTGGAAGGAATGTCCTGTGAGTGGCTAAAGACATTGAATTTGTCTAGTTTGAAGAAAAGGAGGCTGAGAGGTCACGTTGCTCTCTGCACCTTCCTGAAGAAAGGAAGTGTAAAGGGATGTCCCGAGCTTTTCTCCCTGGTATCCAGTGACAGAATATATGGGAATGGCTCAAAGCTGCATCAGGAGAGGCTCAGATGACATTAGGAAGCATTTCTTTACTGATAGAGTGGTCAAAAACAAGAACAGGCTTCCTAGGGAGGTGGTTGATGCCCCATGCATTGAAGCCTCAGTGTTTAAGAGGCATTTGGACAATGCCTTTAATAACATGCTTTAACTTTTGATTAGCTCCGCTCAATCAGTTGCACTGGATGATCAGTCTGTAAGTCTCTTCCAGCTGAAATTATTCTATTCTATTCTATTCTATTCTATTCTATTCTATTCTATTCCATTCCATTCCATTCTATTCTATTCCTTCTACAGTTAAGTCCATTCTTATGGACATATGCTCTCCTATGCCACAAAGGGCCAAATGTTTAAAAAAAAAATAGGAGCTTAGGGACCTAAACCAAGGAGATGTAAAATTTCAAAGTAAGCTGTCTGAAACCCCCTAGTCAGCTGCTGCCTGGGTGCAGTGAGAGTTCAGTGTTAGACAGTGGAGCTCCCTTTTAAGGAGTCCTTCTCTGAAATATATAGACTGGTTTTGGTATGGCACTGTACAAAAGATGGACAGTGTCAGTAGATCTCTGTCATCTTTATTTCGCCTTCTGAAATAAAAATGTTTTCTGACTTCTAGGAGAATGTTCTGGACTTCAGATCCAACATGGTCACACTTGATTAAAGTTCAGATGGGTGGGGTTTAAGTGTCTTTTAGGTTAGGTATTTGTGGTACATTTCTGAAAAATTGAACTTGCTTATTTGGATTCGATGCTGTGAAGCAAGTGATTAAAAATTTGTCACGGCTGAGCCTAATTTACTGAGGGCTAAATTCTTTCTTCAGTTTAGTGGTAATCCTCCCATAATTTCAATAAGGGTTGGCAAAACTACTTCTCTGCCTATTTCACCTATCCAGCAAATCTTTCAAAATTATTCTTTGGGAAAAATAAGCCAAAGTGAAAATAAATATGAAGAAATCAAAAACTTAGCTTTGGGTCATTCCTCCAGCAGAAAGGAATTAAACCTATGTTTTTCACTAAAGTGTGGTATCTGAAATGCCACTAGCAACTTTAAGGAAGAACATACCTTCCTGATGCTGTGGAGACTGGTGATGTTGGTTGCTGATGAAAGAGTCATATGGCTAGTGAAAACCTGACTGCAATTTTGCAGCCAGTCCATCAGGATAGTGAGAAGCCCCAGGCCTATCTGAGTAAGGTTTTTCAGGCTAAGTAATTGCAGAAGTGTGAATGGAAATCAATTTCCCTTATGTTTATTGATCTTTTTATTCCTTGACAAACTTGATGTTGTAGGACTACAAGTTTTTTTATTCAAAAATCACAAGATATGAATTTAAGATATGTGACAGAAAGTTGTTTTTTCCTAAATGTCATTTCATTTCACAGCACAACAAAATATGTCTAGAGTTTTGTTAAGTAGTAGGGGTAACAAGTGGAAGAACTATTCTCGTCACACTGAGACCCATTTTAGGATCTGTAGCATAGTTTTGGGCGGGCACAAGAATCAGTTTCTTTGTGGAGTTTTGCTATGATACTGGTGTGTTTAGTTTGCTCTGCAACATACAGTAATTCTTGAGGTTACACCCATTTCAAAGATCCGAGTGATGTGGGTCAAACTAAGTCCTCAGATCAGCAGACACTGTAAGTTAAAGTTCCTTAGAGACTGCTATAATTTTAGTGATGCGGTATATTTAAGCCGTATTTCTTTAAAATAAACAAACAAATAAAAAAAAATTAAAAATCCCAAACATTAAAATATGTAGTCTCTATAGGTATGTATTTTGATTACACACGCAGGAGCCTCCAACTTAAAGAGGAGTGGAAGGTCAAGACTGATATGCAGTCTTAGGAAATACACCTGAATGCCCTCCTTGGATGAAATACTTTATGTTCTGTTTCTTCCATTGCAAATAGCCTACTGTACACACTGCTGCTTGGAAAGCGGGACATTATTTTTGCTCATTATTTATTTTCTTATTTTTACAAACAAACATGGGCAGTTTTCCTCAGGAGGTAGGAAGAGACATATCTATAGGGCCCAGAGAGGGGCATCCAATACCCAGAGAGCGGAAAGGCCTTTTACATATTTCTAGCATTCCTTAATGTCATTTTTGCAGCATCCTGCTGAGGATGCATCCCATTCTGGGAAGCTTTTTTTTCTTGTGCAGGAAATTTAATGTAGAACTATAGGTTTCAGTCTGAAATCTGGTGCTTTAGAATTAAGAGTTGCACTCAGTGTTGCAAGGGTTATATCTTCAAAGCTTTTATGTTTACTTTCATTACAGCTCAAAATTCTTTCAGAAACTACAAGCAACAGCATAAAAGTATTCACTCTTAAAAGTTAGTCAGGCAAACAGACACAAATATATCACGTAACTGAAAAAGGTTGGAACTTTTAATGGTTTTGAAGTTTCAGATAGAAAACAAAACTTACTTTAAGACTTGGAAGAATATACTAGCAAATGAGCATTTTTACTTATTTAGTTCCTTCATCTCTATTTGGAAAGCTTTTCAAGACAAGCTACCAGGCACTGAAGCTGTATACTACACACAGTTTGATAACAGCCTAAAAAATAAGGCCTTAAAATTAAGGAAACACTGTTTAATTATTAATAATGCTGACTGAACTGCTTTGACTTAAAAAAAAAAAAAAGAGGTTCCTAAAGTTTCTTAGTTGCCGTCTATTAATTCAATAATATCTGCAGGGTTTTAACATTTTCAAAGGATAATGGTCTCCAGGCAAAATCAAGATACTTGATTTCATAGGAAACAATTTTTTCTGTCAGAATTATTTGACATAGAATTTTTTCTTACATGGAATTGCTATTACTTTGGATAGTTAATACACATTGGCATCTGTTTATAGAGCTTTTTACTGAACTGCTAATCACATAGCTAATACTATCAAAGAGATCTGAAGTACATACAACATAGAAACACATTTAAAATAATAGAGAACTCCCTCCCTGCTGTTTAACATCTTAGCTTATGTCGGTATTTGAACCTTAGCAAAGTCAGTGTAAAGTATACAGAAAGCATTGTCAAAATCTTCTGCTCAGACTGCAACATTCTGCATCTCTGTTTTTCTAATCATATGGCACAAGGTGTTATGGAAATTTGGACTCAAACTTTCAGTATTTCTGTGAGATCTTATGAGATTATTCTGGACATTAAGGAGACAGTTCTCAAGTCTTATGAATTTGCCTTTGTATGATTAGCTAATGTTTCCTTCATGCTTGCAGTTTTGTCTTTTTCATACCATATCATTCTGACACAAGCAAGGACATCTATGATCGGTGAACTTGCATAACGCTGGAATCAAAAAAGATTGTCAAAGTGAAGCAAGGTCTGGAAACAGAGCAAATGGCAAATGTCTTGCTTTTTAAAGAGTCAATGCAGATGTATGATTTGATGTTTGGGCATGAGTAAAGTTTACATAGCAATATACAGTCTGGAACAATTGGCAGCTGAGATCCAGAGACTCTTGGGGTACCTGCGCTTAACATATAGGTTAATCAAAGTAACTGCAAGACTCCCTTACAGATCAGCGTTCAGGACAAATCTCCTTTCTCTTTCATATCCTTACCCAATAAGGCTTACATATAATCCTTCTGTAGAAAAGCTTATTTGGAGCTCAGCTGCAAATGGTCTGGCAGCCCATGAAAAATGCAGGAAGGACAGACTGTAGTCAGGGTGACAGCCAGAGGTCTCAGTGGCTATAGCCACTTATTCTCCACCCCCAACACTCTCAATTCTCTCAGAAAAAAAATCAGGGGAATGAGGCAATGCTCACAGTTGTCTGTTTACCTAGATGCCCACAGGAGCTTGTGGAGAGCAGCAATGAGAGAAGTGCTCACACTGAAGTTTCTTAACTGTAATGGACATTTCTGCTGCACACATCAAATGTTTTGGCATTTTGAGGTGATTTTAAACCTGTTGTTAAAGATATCAAAGTTTCCTGAGCACTCTGCAGGCTGAAGAGGGATGTAAGACATGATATCAAGGCCTGGCTGCTCAACCAAGAGTTTCCACACTGCCAAGGTCTTTTCATTTACCTCTGTGTCAAGGGCACAACTAAGCCAATAAACACAGATTAAGTTATTCAGGCATTACATTTGAACTATGGAAGACTGAGCAATGTGGGGTTTTGGTTCTGTGCTATTTGCTCTTATTCTAGCCACAGAATATTGCACAGTTCTTATCCAGGTGATTTCTGTTTTTTTTTTTTATTCCTCCAAATAAGGAACTCTCATTTTCAAGGAGGTTGTTCTCTGCCATCCCCTCAGAATCT
Organism: Scolopax mira; assembly: GCA_004320125.1. Classification (NCBI taxonomy): domain Eukaryota; kingdom Metazoa; phylum Chordata; class Aves; order Charadriiformes; family Scolopacidae; genus Scolopax; species Scolopax mira. The sequence continues at coordinate 16,355 of BJBW01012809.1, read as the reverse complement.
TTCTCTTATCCATCCATGAAGCAACAAGGAGGAAAACACCCATAAGAGGTTTTTAGGTGCTTACAGAGAGAACACTCAAATGAAATGAGAGGTGAGAGACGGGTTGAAGGCTTGTTTTGGCTGGAGATAGGGTCTTGGAGAGAAAATATATCTTTCTTTCACATCCTCTGACCTGGTGCAAGATGAGCACAGTTATTTTTGTGATAGCAATAAGCCTTTAGTGGTGCCTGGAGTATCTATCCTTAGGAGATAGTCTAGTC